>CAUYQV010189472.1:0-22520 GCA_963574575.1 Galagoides demidoff
CGGGTGCCTGTGGTCCCACCTACTTGGGAGGTGGAGGCAGGAGACTCGCTTGAGCCCAGGAGTTGGAGGTTGCTGTGAGCTGTGATGCCATAGCACTCTACCCAGGGGGATAGCTTGAGGCTCCGTCTCAAAAAAAAAAAAAAAAAGAACACAATTAACAAAATTCACTTAGAGCATTCTTACCATCATATAAAAATCTCTTTTTATAACATTACACTTTTTCTTTTAATTGATTGTGCTTAGGTTAAAGCACTAAATGTACTAAGCAAGTTAATTTTAGTTAAGGGAAGCTTAGATTACAATATTATTCATTGCACCTTTAAGAGGCATCAGTATCATATTCAAATTTATATTTATTAAGTTTATCAAAATGATGGATGTTTGAATGAATGAATAGTTTGTAGTAATAAGCTAGTGACACTGTTTTTTATTTATTTGATCTCAGTACATAGTAGTTATTGCTTAAAAGTTAAAACTTTGAAAAACTTCTAAATTAACAATTATATTTTTTAATTGAAATTTTTTCTTTATGCCACAAAAAAGGGTTGTCATAATTTTTTCAAGCATGGGACTACGCTTCTAATAAGCCTTTATATACAGTATCTTCTTAGTATTTTTATTATGCTATGTATAAATGACAACTGTAATTCAGTTGCTTAGTTGTTTAAATTATAGAAGCTTTGTTTTTTTCATGAATAAATGAATAATGTTATACTTCCCATTTTGAATAATCACAAGGGTTAAAAGAGAATGGATATAAATTGTCTAGCATAGTGCCTGGCACATTGTACTAACTTTAAACATTTTTTAATGTTAATTTTCTGCTTTTAACCAACTAGATAAATAAATCGAGGAGCAGACAACATTCATAGGTTTTTTTTTTTTAACTGTTTTATAATTTACCATGAAAAGTTATATTGCCTAAGTTTCTGGTATAATTTTTGCATGCTTTATTTTTATTTTGTAACATTGTAACAAAGCATAAATTCATTATAGTATAGGAATACCCTAATATATTTTATTTTTTATGTTATTTATTAAATCATAGCTGTATACATTAATGCATTTATGAGTTATGGATGAAGCTCTGCCATTTTGAGTTCTATCATATGATTTTTATACAAAGTTGGCAATATAACCACACTAGTGTAACATTTGGTTCTCTTTTCTCCCATCTCCCTGGCAAAAATACTAGTGATTGTAGATAATTAAAACAATTATAACTTAAAGTAGGAATTCTTCCAAAATTCCCACTCTCAAGGGGAAACTTATTACACACTTTACACCTACATTCTTACAACCAATACATTAGAATGCAGTGCTTTCCAAGTCAACAATGAAAGTACTAAAAATCATCATGATAACAACATTATTGATAATAACTAGTCTTCTTGAGCGCCTAATGCATGCCAGGTGGTGTATCAAACACTTTACTTGCATCCTGTATATGACATGCAAAATCATACTGATAGTGGTTCTTGTTTTCATTGTCAGTCAAGCAGCTCGTCACAGGTTATAAGTGAACCATGTTGCACATTCTGTCTTCAAACCTCTGTCTCTAATGGCCACAGAACAGGCTCCATTTCTCTACACTGGTGATCTCGGAATGCCACTGAAATTCCTTGTTGCAATAATCTCTGTTACTTAATTCTATTTATTTCTTTTAGTTCTTCCCAGATACAGTGTTCCAAGAGGTAAGGAATAATACTTACTCTTTAATCTACGTTAGTTCAAACATAAATGTGTCACACGTAGCCAGCTTTGAATAAGTCAGTAGAAATATCACCCAACATCTTTAGACAGTATTTATTTGTGTGCAGCTGCTTTGAAGTCTTTCGCTCCTTTTGATTAAGACTTTTCGTTGCTTATCATCTCCACTGTTGTGAAGACCCTTGTATGTTCAGTGTTGCACAATTGTCCAAATTTTCCCATCAGGAAAAATTCTCACACTTTTAATGGTCCAATTGAAACACATACCCATTTATAATTACAAGGCACACTCTAGAACAGTGCTATTCAACCTTTTTCTAATCTCCTGGCACACTTGAACCGATAAACTTTCAGAGCATTCTTAAATTATGTTGATTTAAAAAAAGTTAAAAAAGTATATACTTTCTGTTTCTTCAACTTTTTCTGAAAATAATTTGATTTATAATCTTTAAAAATTTTCTTGGCACCCAGAAGATCCTCTCACCAGACAGCACTGGCATCCCAGCTGAAAATCACTGCTCTATAATACTGTTGGCTACAAAGATTTTTTTCAGTATTACTTTCATAATAATGAAAAGAGTGACTATATTACCCACTTACAATAACATTTAATGTGACTTTTTTACATTAAAGTTAAAGTTATCATCAAAATGAAATCGAATAAAAATTGTTGTATGTTTGTTTAGTAGTAGAGAAATATTCACTGCTGTAAGGGATAAACCTCCAGACCAGCCTGATGGCTTAACACAAGTGATTTGATTTCTCACTCATTTGGAGTCTCTTAAGAGTGGTGAGGACCTGTGCTTACTCAGCCATTGAGAGATTAGCTCCTCCCCTTGTGGCTCAACCTTCCTTTAAGGCCTCAATCTTTTCTGTATTCATCCACCAAATGAGTAGAGCAAATAGAGGCTTGATCACAGGTCAGATTTTATGAGCCATTCCAACAAGTGATTTAATTATTTCCACCTGAATTTCATGGGCCAAAATTGAGTCACATGACCACCTTTTTCTTTAAGCAAGGCTGGCAATAGGGGTAGTGGTTTCCCAGGAAAACTGGAACGTAAACTGAGTAAACAATGACTCCATCCCTACTAGAGTTTTCCCTGCTGGCTTCCAAATAACTGTTTCCATTTTTATCTTTCAAATAAAACATACTCAGCCTACCCCAAAGGAGATAATCCTGTATCCCACATGTCAAAGGTCCAAGATATCTGGGTCTTCTTCAAAAGATCAGAAAAATGAATCCCACCCACAACACACTCAGAATCAAGGGCAGAACTGAGGAAGAAAAACCAGAGCAAAAGTTTCCTCCTGGGAAGGAGCATGGAAGACAGAAGTTCTAGTCCACATCAATATCTAAATAATCCTGGGATAAGACACTGATTCCGCCAGCCTTGAGGGACTCCTGGGTTCATTATTCCACATCCACGTCTATCTCTACCTTACAGGTGTTACTTCCTTCACTCTTTTTCTCCTGTCGCTACATCCAACATAGGTGGCCATGAACGAGCTGTTCTTCAGGACTCAGAGCCTGCTGCCTGCGTGTGAGAGCCACAGGATCCGAAGGTTTACTGGAGACTCAAAGTGTCAAAACATTTCAGCCTAGGATCATAATTTCTTTGTCAGTAAGACTTACTGGAAAACAGATAGGTTTAGGATAATTTTGTTTTTATTCAGTTCCAAAAATAACAGTTATGCAAAGTTATTACCTGTACGTAATCTAAGCCCTTCTTTATGTTCCTACTTCTCATCTTCATGCCTTTTTCTGACAGGCTAATTTTGTCTAAGTGGATGTGTTCTGGAATAAAAAGAGTTGAGTTAGGAGGCATACTTCTTAATTTTGTCATTTATACAGACCAGGCCATTTTGTTAAGATGACCTTTCTTAGTTTTTTTCTTTCTTTACCTTTCCACTCAAAAGTGTTTTCAGAACTTCCTATCAGGTGTTAGGGTCTATACTACCCTCCACTTTTACAAACCTTTAAAATCCCTTGACTCTGTTTATTCACTTTAACCTCCACTTAAAGACTAGGAAATACCCACTGAGCTAATCCCATTCTAATAAGACATGTGGGAAGGCAGTCACTAATAACCATTGTGCTCCAATTGACTCTTTGTAACAAATTCCCTGAGATCCAGAGTGTCAGTCAGCATGCTGTCTGGCTTCTAAATTACTGCAGGTGATAATCTTACTGAATTTTGCTACTTCATAATCTGATAATAGGATCCCGTTTCAAGGTACTAATTTTAATATTAGTTGGAAGAATACTAACAGCTTTAAGGGACCATCTCAGTAGTTTAACACACTTTATTCTAATTGAGACTAAGTGCTGATTTTAATTCACATTGTCATTTAGAGACCGGGCTCCCGGCTTCTTGTGTGTTTACACATGAAAGTCTTCTGCATTCAGTCAGTAGATGGGTAAGTGTGCAACATACTTAGGGAAGTTTGAGGCATTTCTGTGGACCAGACCTGAACATCGTTTTCACCACTTTCAACCATATTCCTTAGGCAAAAATGCAGAGATTATAGTCAAGTCTGCAAGAAAGGAAAGGAAATATTATACACTGGATGATCCAGGGGAAAGAGACAGGATTTCACTAAATAAGAGCCAACTGCTGCCTTAACTATTAGGGAAAAAATTAACTGTTCATCAAGGAATAACTTTATCTGTTTTGTTGACATTAGAATATAGCCTACAGATAAAGTCCCATTTTTATTTCCCATTTTCTTCCCAACAAAAAAAAGTACAAGTAATAGGAAAAATAAATGTATCTTAATGAATTCTTTATTTTTCAATGAAAATGATTAATTAAACTATCATATCCTTATAAAGTTTTAAAACTACAGGAAGTTAAAATATAATTATGTGTAGTATACTGACAGAAACACAGAAAAACTTAAATTCTTCCTCCCGGATTTAACAATTTGAAGGATTCGATTTTATTTTGATAACGTGTGTTAAAAAGAGACAAGTTTACCATTTATATGTATGTACATATGCAGGCTTTGTGGAAAAAATAGAAGCATATTTTCAAGTATACAACCTCTAACTCCCCAATTTCATACATAAAAGGCAAAATTGAAAGATTAATTTAGGCACTTCTCCATCAGTTGCAGTAGCCTCCTGTTAATTGGGGCTCATCAAATCCCATTAGTCAAATATTATTAAGCCAAAATGTCAAACCTTTAATTCCTTCAATACTTATGTATCAAGAATGTCCCATATGTGAGGCCCAGTGTGATTTCACATGGATTCAAGAATAAATAAGACAGACACTTACCATTAAGAGGATTACAGTCAGATGAAGTGGTTACCAAATGTTGTTTCCAAGATGGGAAGAATTATCATCACCTGTGCACTCATTAGACAAGTAAAGTTTCAGACTCCACCAGCCATCTGTTTTTAACAAGCCCTCTGGGTGATTCTGATGCAATCTAAAGGTTGACTATGACTGGTTTAGTGAGATCCTTCAGGGGCTTCAATGATGTGTGAGAGAATATGTTATCCTTTAAGCTCTGGCCCATGCTGAGCATTTTTCTAAATTACAACTGTAAATTTAAACTGGGTAAGAACTAAGCTGCAACACTTTTGTTCCATTTACCTGCATTCTGTCTTACGCATTATAAAAATAAATACTGCATATTTATGAATACGTGGTAGCAGATAAAGTCTTGTGGGTATTTAGTAAGCAGATACATAAAAATAAAATGCTATCATATAATTTAATTCAACAAGACTGTTTTTATTTTTCTTTGTGTATATTAAATCTTCCTCTTTTTCTACTAAACCCCTGTAAATATATAGTTCAGAAAAAATCGAAAGTTAATGGTTAGAGGAAGAATGACGGTGAATACAGATGATAAGGTAGCTATTGAATTTCATCTTTCAGCTAAGTTTTAGATTAATATGAGGGTACACATGATTAGGTTACATCGTTTGTAAGGTAAAGTTGGAGCTGGAGTTTTTTCTTCTCCCAGGAACTGTGCCATATACCGTGTTCCCTTTAGGAGGGAACTGGCCAACTCACCTCCACCATCCCTTTTTGAATTTCAGCTTTTCTCTCAAGTGAGTACGTATTGTTAATCTACTAGTTACAATTTAGATGTTGCTATGAAATTTTTCTTCTCTTGGCCAGGTTCTTACTCAGGAATCAAAGAATGGATTCATGGACCACAGGCAAGCAGTAACCATGAAGTGTTAGTTCATTAAAAGATAGGAAAGCTTCCAGTACAACCGGAGAGGTCCCAAACAGACTTGCCCTTGCAACTCAGCTGAACTTGGGCCTTTATCCCTTGACAAACTCTGGGTCCTCGAAACCTCGCTGGCCTACACTGATTAGCATCTTTAAACCTTAACTGATTGGCCTTTGTTGATTGGCCCTTTAATGGGGAGGCTTTTTTTGTCCAACCCCTAGCGGAAGTCCCTCCCCTGATATTGGCCCTGTCCAGCAACAGCCAGTGACCAATGGCTACACAGATTGCCCTAAAGGAGTCTGGTTCTTGGTACCCTTCTCTCCCTGCTTGAAGCCTTCTAATTTCAAACAATATGACGCGTGTTTTTCAATTCCTGTGTACAGAATAGGAAAGTGTTCTCCAAATCCATATAGGTTATTACAAAAGATACAAAATCTCCACCTTTTCATGGCTGAATAGTTTTCCACGGTGTACATAAACCACAGTTTATTAATCCCTTCATGTGTTGAAAGGCTTTGGGGTTGTTTCCACATCTTTGCAATTGTAAATTGGGCTGTTATAAACATTCAGGTACAAATATTCTTCTGTTAAAAAGATCTTTTTCTGATGGGTAGATACCTAGTGATGGGGTTGCAAGATAAAAATGAAAGGTCTACTTTTAGTTCTTTGAGGATCTTTCCATAAAAGCCATACTAATTTGTAGTCCCACCAACAGTGAATGAGTGTTCACCTATCTCTGCACAGAAGCCAGCATCTGTTGTTTTGGAACCTTGTGGTGTGGGCCATTCTCAGTGGGGTTAGGTTATATCTCAGTATGGTTTTGATTTGCATTTATCTGATAATTAGAAATGATGAGCATTTTTTTCCTGTATGTTTTGGGCATTTGTCTGTCCTCATGAGTAAGATATTTTGTTCATGTGTCTGGCCCAGTTTTTAATGGAGTTATTTGCTCTTTTTGTGTTGATTTGCTTGAGTTCTTTGTAGATTCTGGTTATTAACTCTGTTGTGTTCATAGCATGCAAATATCTTCTCCTGCTCTAAAGCTTGTCACTTTGCTCTGTTGATCACTCTTAGCTGTGCAGAAACTTTTTAATTTGGTCAAGTCCCATCTATTTATTTTTCCTGTTGCTGCAATTGCCTTTGGTGTCATCATGAATTCTTTCCCAAGGCTGATATCATCCAGAGTTTTCCCCATGCTTTCTTCTAGAGTTTTTATGTTTTAGATTTAAGTTATTTATCTATTGTGAGTTAATTTTCATAAGTTGTGAAAGTTGCAATTCAAGTTCTCCCAGCACCATTTATTAAATAGGGATTCTTTTCCCCAGTGTGTGCTTTTGTTTGCTTGATCAAAGATGAATAGAGATAAGGGTCTGGTTTCATCTTCAGGTCTTCTGTTCTTTTCCATAAATCTGCATCTGTGTTTTTGTGCCTTTGAGCTAAGTGTTAAAAGAAAGCATTAGTAATTATGTTGGGATTGTTACTATGGAAACATATGAAATACTTTGTATTTTCATAAAGATATTATTAAAGACATTTAGAGATCTCAAACTCAATAGTCTAAATGAGGCAGGCATATAATTTAAATAAGCAAGTAGTACCAGATGAAAGAAAATTGAAAGTGGCTTATGTAGACTGTGATGTGAGAACAGTACGTTCTACATCAATCATGTATTTCTTAGCTCATGGATATCACTTCCTAATAGACTACAGGCCAGATTTTGGAGCATAATCTGATTTTTCAAAAATTAGCAATTTTTATTTTTAGGTAAAATTTTAAATGCCTTAATTTTTTTAAATTTCAGATTAATATGAAGGTACTAAATATTAAATTACATGGTTTGTGTCTCTTAGGTAAAGTTCAAGTTGTAGTTGAGCCCTTTACCCAGAGTATGTACTGTATGTTAGATGAGATTACCAATCACTCTCCCTCTTTCCTTTTGCCTATCCCTCCTCTCCCTCCACTTGAATTTAACTATGTTTTTCTCTCATGTGGTCATGTACTTGTTTATTGGTTTCATGCTAGTATTGAGTACATTGGATACTTGCCTTTCCACTCTTGTTATAATTTACTAAGAAGAATGTGCTTCAACTTCATCCAAGTAAATACAAAAGATGTAAAATCTCTATCTTTTTATGACTGAATAGTACTTGATGGCATAACTTTGTTTATAATCCATTCATGTGTTGATGGACAGTTGGGGGGGGGGTTGATTCCCCCTCTTGGCCATTGTGAACTGAGTGGCAATAAACATTATAATGCCCATGTCTTTATAGTAAAATGAACCCCTCCTGTCCCAGGGTAGATGAATAGTAATAGGACTGCAGGATCAAATGGAAGGTTTACTTTTAGTTCTCTGAGGATTCTCCATACTTTTTCCACAGGTGCTGTGTTAGTTTGCAATCCCACTAATGGTGTAAAAAGGTTTTCTCTCTCTCTACTTCCCCTCCAACATCTGTACCTTTGGCATTTTGTGATGTAGCTACTCTCACAGAGGTGAGGTGATATCTCTGGGTGGTTTTCATATTTCTATGATGATTATGGATGATGAGCATTTTTTCAAGTGACATTGGCCATTTGTCTTCTTCAGAGAAGATTCTGTTCAAGTCTCTTACCCACCTGTAAATGGGATTGTTTTGTTGCAGGAAGATAAGGCCCAACAGAGAGAAAGAGCACCCAAACACCACTTTTATAAGAGCAAGGGCTTTATTCACCAGCCAGGAGCTTAGGGCATAGAAGAATTCCAAATGGCCACACTCCCCAACTGACTTGGTCTTTCCCCTTTTTATTGACAGTCAAAAAGATCCACCTCACAGGTACCCTCCTCATTGGCCAGTTTGAATCAAGTGGGAGATGCTATTCTAGCCCCTACAAAACTATAGGATTTCACAGAACTTGGAAACTTCCAAGTTCTAGGAAGTTAAGTCTACAAATTCCCAAGAGCTGAGTCACCATGGAGAGGACCCTGCAGGTGCATCCTTGTGGTCGCCATGAGAAGACCTGTTCTCCTAGAGCTTGACCTTCTTGGGTATCCTCTCTCAGTTTGCTCTATTCTTGTTGGTTAGTTTGAGTTCTCCTTAGTTCTAAGTATTAGCTCTTTTGTCTGATTTGATGTTTTGAAATGATTTACATTTTAAAATGTTGTGTTGGGGGAAATGACACACTTCTGAGTGACAGCATACCCTAGGCCATCTGCCAGTTTACACATTCTGTGCTACGTCAGATTATTTATGCCAACTTAGGAGAAAATTATTTTTGCTTTGTGGCACTAAAAAAATTGACATGTTTACATTTTGACACTATAAAACACAAAAATGATAATGTATTTTTAATTAGGATTTTCTTTTATTAATATTTTATTTCAGAATATTAGGGTACACAAATTTTATCCATATACTTTATTTTTCATATTAGTCAAAGTTGTAAGTGTCCCATTTGCCCTGATGATGTCCCTTCAAGTTTTTGTCCTCAATTTTTACTCAAGTACTCAGAAATATGTAGGCCCTTTAGGATTCCATGTTATGTGAATTTTTATTTTCACTTCCCTTTGTTTCCTATGTCTACTTTCTGTCAGTTTCCTCAGTGAGCTTGAAAACAGATTCTTCCTGAGCACAAGCTTAAAGATGAGAACTCCAGGCTGGCAACTGAATTGCAGTCTCTCTCCTGAGACCCTGAGAAGAGACTCAGTTAAGTCATACCTGGTTCCTAAGGCAAAAAACTGAGATTTTTTTAATATATTGTTTGAATGTAGATTCAGAACTGAGTACAGGTTCTATGCCAGAACTGAAAACTGAAATTAATAAATGAATTTCAAGTGCTTGAAGGTGTGCTAATTAGTTACACAGGAATAGAAAATATATACACCCTATTCCTCAAGTTCACAGGCCTGGAACATCTTTCCAAATCAGAATTCCAAAACTTTGTTCCTAATCTTCTCTCTACCATTGATCTCCTGACTTCCAAAGATATAAAATCTTTATATGAACACATATAAATAAAGAAAAGCTTATAAAAGGACAAAGTTTTCCAAAAGAAGCAGATAAAAAGTTAGGGGCAGGGGTCTGGCCTGGTGTTTAAGATAAGTACTTATTTTTATGTTGCTAGAAGTAAGTGATCCTTTTGATTACAGGTTGTGGCTGGTTTTAATTGTCAACCTAGGTACCATGGTACTTGGTGGGAACCTTGTGGTAAAGCACGTGACTATAGATGCAGAAAACTTTGTACGTCAGGTAATTGTCTTGTGGAAAATAGAACATAAATGAGCATGGCTCAAAGCAAAGGGGAGTCTTTTTTCTTCCCTTAAAGTACCATCTGTGTCCTGATCTGCACATTTCATCAGGAGTCTCCTCTGTGTCTGCTAAGTGACAGCCCATCACCGGTGCCAACAGCACAGGGAGTAAAGGCACAGCAGTCTGAATGAAAATACTCACTGAGGGAGAGATTTCTTCAGAAATACTAAGTATTTATAGAGACTTACAGGTGTGTCTCTCCAGAACGTGCCATGATGGAATATAGGCCGATGTTTCGGGCCTAACAGAAATTCAGAAATCTTTCAAGGGTACACACCGTCCTGAATTTGAACCTCCTGTTCAAACTATGGATGGAGCCTCTGTAGTTGCTGCTTATATATAAGTGAAATTTCACACGCACTTGCCAATTTGAGAGGCTAGAGGGTTGAGTTACCATCCCACAAAACATAATTAAAAAGCAGTGATGGAATAAAGTACTAACCAAAATTTATGTCTAAGTAATAGCCACCCATGCTTTATCTCATTTAATTTTACAAAAACTCAGTAAAAAGTACCATTTCCTATTAGGAAGAGTTATGAAGTTATAAAACATGCACATATTTAGGATATGCTATGTCCTAGAAAGAATTTGGAATCTGAATTCTGGTTATCTGGTATCTATGTTCAAGTAATATGTTCTTACTTCTTTTCAAGGTCCTTTATTATTTTTACTAGGAAGACCCTACAGAGGTCATGCATAGAGGATTACAGACATAAAAATGATGATGTAATAACTTTATGAACAGACAATAAGTAGACATTAGGAGAATTAAGTTACAGAAAACTGCAAAACAAAGTTGGCCTGGGCCCAGATTGTCATTTGTTATTTTAATATTTACTGAGTACGGGTTCTATGCCAGGCAGGGCCTTCCACTCTGAGAACAGAGAAGATGCTACCATTCTTACAAAAGAAAAGAGAATAACAGAAAATAAACCAAATGAAGAGAAGAGAAACAAAATTTAAAAAATGGCTTAGGTGCTTGGATTTGGGAGCCATGTAATGCTGGCATAAAATGACAGCTCTTTCACTCATACATTTTAGAAGTTTTAGTAAGTTATTTGACCTCTTTCCCCTTCCACGGAATAATTGCTTAACTTCATTCCCCCTTCCATGGAACAATTATTTGTACTCATCTCGTAGAATTATGACAAAATTTTATGTGATAATAGAGGTGAAGTGTCTGGCTTATGATTTAAGGATCACATTATGTCAGCCAAAATAATGAGGATGATGGTGCTGATAATAATAATAAGAAAATCTAAAATTCGTGCTATGTGACAAAAGCATAAAAGAAAAGACAGTGGAAATACATATGGTAGGTCACAAACTGGGAATAAACATCTGAATGCTAGATGTATGGTATGGAGGTAACATTATTTCCACAGTTAAGCAAAACAACATCAACCTGAACTCTTGAACCACACAGCATGGAGCCTTCACAGTCCAGGTTCACATTGATTAATTCTTTTACCATATTTTCCTTGACTTTTAAGCATTTTGAATTACAATCCTTGAGTAGAATTATTTAATGGTATTTAGTACTGCCTTGACATTTAGTACAGTGAAAACATAAACTGTTCTGCAACAATGTAGCTGCAACGGAAGAAATCTTATTCTATACGAGCATCTGGGGACGTCGCGGAATCTTATAACAGAAATACTCCATATCTGACCTAAGAGAATTTAAAGATATAAACATTTATCATGGCTAAAAATCTTATATTATTCAAAGGAGATACTAAGGGCACTCGTAAGAATATATGATGAAAAGCTAAAATAAATTTCTCATTTTGAAATATCTAGAAAAAAGTTATTATTTTCGCTCCACATTGTATCAGAATAACACAAAATAGACTAAGTTGAGTGCAACAAAATATATTCTACTACAGATAACTGTTTGGGCAGCAAACTCTACTGTCTTTTTGAAAAATAAGAATTATATGATCTCTAACAAATTAAAATGATGTTGATATTCTTCACAGACTTATAAAACAAACTCAGAGTTAGGGAAAGGAGTATGTCAGCTTTCAAAAAAGGCTATGAATTGATTCACCCTCCCTACCTTTCACAAACTCATATAGTTAAGCCATATTTTGGTATTCCTCATCATAATATATTCATTTAGTTTATGACAAGACAAAGCTATAAATCTTTATTCAGAATGCTGGAGTTTCTTGTTGCAACATTGTATAGGTTGATTGAAATATGCAAAATGGCTTTTCTACGTGAATAATTAGCACTAACCAACATTAGAAATTAATTATAACTCTTAAATTTTAATTAGTTGTTTTATTATTTTTTTGCAAATTATATATATAATAGTTTTTATTAGGTCATGACATGTCAGCACTTTTATTAGGTGCTGACTCTCTATACAATCTAGAAGGTTCACATCGAACTGGCCAACATATCATTCACCTCACTTATTCAATTGTTGTGTTTAGACATTCATACTCTACGGTTAATATATGGGAAATGCACACTTGCAATATACACAGTAGGTGAGGCACATCTTACAAGAAAGAAGTACAGGTACCTCAAGTGGCCAGAGATTTGTCTTATTTGAAGATGAGATAGCATTACAAAATGATCTGGAAATATAAATTGAAATGGCACCATTCATTAGCAACCCCAAACACTATAGTCCAGATAATGTGTCTAATAACAAACTGAGCCAAACTACTAATGTGATAAACTCAGTTATAAACTTTCTGTGCAGATTATGAAATGGATTATTTAATGTAATCCTCACAGCCTACCATTGCTAATCTGGCTTCTGTATTTCTTTCTCTCTCACATTTGCCATACCTGCAGCACAGATGTGAGCAGGGACCCCCATTCCTTGGCTGAAAGGAGAATTGTGAAGTCTTTTTATCTCCATTTGCTAAACCATCCATAATCATGTAGGGGCAGAAATAGCCATGGAGACAGGGTTCATTTCATAGAGATTGGCTTATGTTTCAGTTCCTTCCCATGAGAGTGTGGTGGTCTCTAATTCTATGGCTGCGTAGTTTCTATGAGATGTTGAGTATCATTTTGTTGTCATACCCCAAATTGATTTTAAATCAACACACTGTAGGTAAGCAATATAGCCCTAAAATAAAATATAACAAAATTAATTTAAAACGTAAGTGTTAAATGTGTATTGTAGTATGCATCTCGCTGAGGGCTTAAATTATGACAGATTTTTATAGAGAATCTCTGGTGGTAATCCTCTTGATTTTGAAAATATTAATCATACTGGTTTCTTCAGTTTTGAAACTTCTATCCATAGCAGAGCATGATAAACAAATCTTAAGAGATAGATCCCCGCAGAGAGAGGAGGTGGTGGTGAAGTTGGGAGATGAATGGAGAAAAGTTTGCAGATAGTTTCATATTATTATTTTTTGTCCCTGTAACACATACTAATATTAACACATTTCACTTGAAATGTAACAATTTGTATATAAGTAATTAAAATAATCTGGTACATCATTGAATATACAGCATATTTAGATAAAATGATCTTATGCAATCTATAGACATGTTTGTTATAACATTATATATCACTAAACATGCCTTTAACGCCTGATATTCTAAGACCCTTTCTAATCAAACAACATTGATCAACCAAGATGACAGTCATAAGATTAGCAAGTAAGTTGTCATTGAGTAGCCCGTATTCCAAGCTTTTATTTCACATAAAGGTCTTTGTGGTATATAACAAATGTTGCTTATTGCATAAGGCTTCTATAAAGATGTAAAAAGATGATGGATAAATATATATTGTTATAAATATTCATTTTATGCCCACGTTATTGTTTTATTCTTATAATGTCTGTTCATTTTATGTCTGTATATCTGAATATTCAATTCAATATAAACTGTGTCAATTATGCTCTTGGCAGGATCAGATCATGAAGGATCTAGTTCCTTCTAACTAGTCCCACATATTATTAAGTCAAATAAGTGATAAGAAGTAAAATAGAGTCTGAATTTTTTCATCGTATCAATTTTAATACTCTTGTGGAATTATTACATGTGAAATTACATGACAGAATTTTTTTTGGGGGGATGGATAGAATGTCATCTAAAGCTGCATTACTTTTTATGCCCACAGTGCGTAGTTGGGCTGCCTACTGAGTAGACGTCCTGTGTAATGTATTGTCAAACCCAGATAGTTTTATAAGTAGGCAGGAGAGATACTAAGCATCAGGTCAGGACAACAGGGGTAAAATGAAAGTGTCCTGGGAAAACTCAGATATGGGTGACCTACTGAGAAATTTTGTTCCAGAAGTTTTTGTTGTTGTTGTTTTAAATTTTTAAATTTTGCCCTCTACCTTTTCCCTGTACTTTGATCACTGCCCTGCTTCCTTGGCTCCAGGCAGGTTTTCCAAACATCTATTCCCTTCCTCATCTCATCTTTGCACCTGCAGTATTTTCCTTTTTCCCTCTGTATGTGACAAAACTTAGCTGAGTGTGCGTGTTCTTTGGAGTCTCTCTCTTTACTCTTTCCCTTCTCGGGGCCCCTGGGCACAAGGCTGCCTCTCTTCTGCATTGAAGCTGAGCAGCCAAGTCCCTGAAAGCCTGCTGGGGTTTCCTAGATGCAAGGTTTTGTAAGGACACATTTCCTTCTTGACAGGATAATAATTTGATTATACTGATTTTGTGTTCTTCACGCACCATCCGCATTCCAGGCTGATTGCTCTCAGAGTTTTATTATAGAAACGCCTCAAGGCATAGTTAGTTTTGGAGCAAGAACATGCTTTATTCCTTTTGGGAGACTTGGTTTCTGTTTTCAGAAACAATATTGGAGACCTTTCATCCACAAATGTATGCCTTAAACAATGACTTGTGTAGTTTTTCCTTTCCTACATACCCAGATTTGACAAAGATGTCAGTGGCAGAGAAGAGAAGAGCCCAGGGCCATTGTAAAGTTAGAAACCTGTGGGGTCTCAAAAAATGGCCCTGTTCCCTCTTACCCCTAAATGTAGTCTAGGCAATACAGCTAAAGGGTAAGATATGTTGGTGAATCAAAGGCAAAGAGAACTCAACCGGCTTTTTAGTTGGGGACTGGGGAAACCTGTTCTGTCTAAGAAATACCACTGTGCTCTAGGAGCAGGGGAGGAGAAATGGAAGCTTTATGTAAGGAACACAGAGTTGGAGGCCAACTCACTCCTCAAGCCCCAGTGTCCTGTAGACCCTGAAATTAAACACCAACCCAGGCAGCACAACTAGGGAGGCTGAGAGAGGCAGGGTGTGGTGTGAGGAGGGACTCCACATCCCAGTGCAGGCTCTAGTGCTCCATCTGACTCAACCACATTTTCCAACCCCCTGAAAGTAACAAAGAGAGAACTCAGAGATTCTGATGAGCATTGACAGACCTCAAGCACATGGGTGACCCCGAGAGGAGACAGATCTGGAGGGATCCAGGAGGGTTCTGGATTCTCAGAGGGAATAAGCAGGCACGATTGTATCTGCAGGGGAGAGATGACTCCTTAGGGACTGACACTCAGTCCTCCTCCACCACCCCCACCTGTCACCTTGAGAAGGGTACAACACTGAAATACCGAAATGACTAATTTAATTTGCATGGAAAAAATTTACAAGCATTTAATTAAATTCAATATTGAAATAGGGATTAAATTGAGGCTTTTTTTTTTTAAGTAACAAAAGCTGGATTTAGTGTGTGTGTGTATCTGGCTGCAGAATGTGCATCAAGCAGCTCTTCAGTTTGAAAAAGAAATGAAGGATCAAGAGCTAAAAGACATTAGGTAGCGATCATTTGTCAACCTTATCTCACTGTCCTTCCAAATAACTCATAGGTTTAGAGTCCTGTTCAGCAAGAAAATCTTACTCCCTTTATGGGTTGCCCACAGATAGTTTACTCTGTGACATAATCCCCAGGGGCAGGGGAGGGCACAAGATAGAACCAAGACATCCCGAGAGAGGGCATCTTGTACAGCCGGTCACTGTAGGCAGCTGTCGCACGATTCAGCTGGGGCTCCGAGGGATCGTGGAGAAAATACTTGAGACTTGTCGCCCAGGAGCCCACAGCCAGCAGTATTTCCCTCTGCTAACATTCGCTCCCGGGTCACTGGTGTGCACTCATGCCGGGGAGTTCCTGGGCACGTCAGAGGGCTGTGTTGCTTCCCACAGAGCCATGCACTTCAGGACAATCACACGGGGCTTTGTGCCGAGAAGGGTTCTGAACATGGGGTTTAATACTCTGTGAAAAATGGTGTTCTTTGAATTTGTGTTCTAAAAGTCAAGTCGGATGGAGCACTAGAGCCTGCACTGGGATGTGGAGTCCCTCCTCACGCCACGCCCTGCCTCTCTCAGCCTCTCCAGTTGTGCTGCCTGGGTTGGTGTTTCCACTGTCTCTCTTGCCTCTGGCGCTCTGGCCCCCAGCAGGCTTTATGCCTCCCTTCTTTATCCTGAGACCACTGCCGCCTCCTGTTGGAGCAATAAGCAGGTTACATAGGTGGATGGAGGGGAGAAAGACCATGACGCGTTACTGCCCTCTGTCCCGGAGGAGCCTTGGGTGTGGACACAGGAAGGCCCAGGGTCAGCCCACTTCATGGCACCCTGGAGAAGTGTCTGGGAAGTGGTGGGTTTCTCCTCTATGGCAGCGTCCTGAGGAATTTGTGAAAGGACTCGCTAAGGTTCTCAGAATACCTTCAATCTCCCTCTCAAGCGCAGCTTAGTGTGGAAGAGGTTGCAGTCCCTTGGGGTTCGCAGTCTGTGGTGGGTTAGAGCAGTGGGAAGGAGAGACTGACCTCCCCAGTACTAACCTTGTTGTCTAGTTTTTGCATCTGATGTTTTGATATCTGAGGCCTTGGTGTCTAGGGCTCTCAGAGGCTTAGCCAATTCCTAGAGAGAGCAAATTGCTCTCCACCTTTCCTATGTAAACCAACAGATCCCCAGGCCACCTGGTTTATCTTTCTTCCACTGGAAGACACTATTCCCTGGTCTCTATTACCCTGGGGGGGAGGAGCAGGTACCAGACAGCTAGCCTCGGGGCAGCTCCTGTGTCCTGGGAGCCCCCTGTCCTACTTTCTCTGCTCTTCCATTTCCCCCCACAAAAGCCTCAATACAAGCTTTCCCATCACTGTTCTTGCTTCCTCTGCTCTGACCATCCAACCTCAGTGTTCTCTAAGGTGCTGGTGTGACATGCTGTGGTATACTCCCCTCCTCTTGGAACTGTGAGGAATAGACTGTCTTTCCAGCGGCAGTTGTCAACTGGTCTGTTGGTCTCACCATGCTTGAATAAAACCCTACAGTAAGCTCATTTAAAACTACCTGATAACACTGGGACCTGCAATTATGTACCATATCCCACCTTCAAGAAAAATTAATGCATGTGGGTTTAAGTCTCTTGCTTAAAGTCACCTCTCCCGAGGCAGGACTGACGTTCTCGCCCAGTATTGTCTTAACTGAGCTTTTGTTCTCTTCACACTATTTTGCCTGCAGTAGTGAACTATGTTCCTCAGGCACAATGACTGGCAGCTGAAATCCCACCTCCTCTGGAGGCTGAGTTGGGAGAATCTCTTGAGGCCAGGAGTTCAAAACAAGCCTGGGAAACATAATGGAATCCGTATCTCTGAAAAACCAAAAAAAGACAAAAATAAATAAAAGTACAGTCAGCAAAAGTACTGTCCACCTTAGTCGCAGCTATTTGGGAGGCAAAAAGATCAATTTTAGGCCCAGGAATTCAGGTTGCAGTGAGCAACTATTACTGGGCCACTGCACTCCAGCCTGAGTGATGTGGTGACACCTTACAGTGGAGGGAAGGGAGGAAGGGAGGCAGGGAGGGAGGGAGGGAGGGAGGCAGGGAGGGAGGGAGGGAGGAAGGGACGGGAGAGAAAAAAGGGAGGGAGGGAGGGAGGGAAAGAACCTCCATCCAAGGGGCAGTGAAATGACATGAATCATGGCTAGAATCCTCCTACCTTGTAAGTGACCTTCAGGGACTCATACCATCATCTTTCTACCTCCAGGGGAGACTATATTGATTTGATGAATTTGGGTCATAGGTCTGCACTAACAGACCTCTCCTTGACTTGACATAGGTCAAAGTTTTTGCGGGAATAAATGGACCGGAACAATTAAGATAGTTTCCCTACTTTATGGACATAAAAGGGTGTGTTTTAGATAATACAATACAGTGGGAAAGAGTTTTGAGATACGTGAAAGAGGACTTTTCTCAGTATTGACCGAAATATGTATTTCAAACATTTTAAAAGAAAGACTTAACTAGATTGAATATTCCCAAATATTTCAACTGTATAGTAATAATTTCATTCTAAATATATAGTAATTATAACATTTCAAATATATAGTAATGATTTCCTCTCAAATTATCAGATGACTGGCAGTGGCTGAAGCAGTGGCTGTTGTCCTCCATGGGCCATAGTCCTGCTTGGGGCCTGAGACCACCTTACTTCACGTGTTTTTACTAGATCATTTGCCATTGGTATTTATTCCAGTGATGATGTTATCCATCTAAGTCTAAAGAACCAGCCTCTACTCTGGGACTGGTCTCCAGTCTTTTTTGCTTTTGTTTCTCTTTAGTCTGTTCACAACAAAACAGCAAAAGATTTCCCATTCCTTTACTGCCTGAAACTTGTCAACACAAAATCAAATCAGATTCACTCTGAAATTCTTCCATGATCTGCCCCTTGTTCACCTGTCACCTCTCTCTTATTTTCCAGCCCAACCTCCTCACTGCTCTTGGGCCTGTTGCTAAGATGGCCTTTGCCTGTTCTAGTCCCCAGCATGGTGTTATTGCCCCAGTTTGGGGGCTCAGTATGTTTTTTTTTTTTTAATTAAATCATAGCTGTGTACACTATTTCACTTCCAAGAAGCAGAGCTGGCAGGGTCCTCTCTGGTTCACCTGTGCACACTTCAACTTGCTGGGCTTATCAGTGTCGTTGGGAGGGTTTCCTTTGTTTCCATCCATGCCCATTTTACTTTCCATGATTTTTCTGTATCTCAAAACTTTCGTAATGACCCATGTATTCACATGACCAGCGCTCTCACCTTTGTGCAGCACCTGGATTAGTGCCAAAGAAGAAAGTAAATTCCAGGAGTTAATTTATGCCAACATTCAGTCACTCTGTCCAATGGGAGCCAATTACTGTTACTATATAGTAAGTTTGCAAAGAAAGACAGGAGGTGCTAAGACCTTGCATAGGATCTGGATTCTCCCTGAAAAGATTTAATAAACTTTTTTTAAAGATAGTATAGTTTCTTCTTTTAAAAATGATGAAATAGGCTCGGGGCCTGTGGCCCAAGTGGCTAAGGCGCCAGCCACAAACACCTAAGGTGGCAGGTTCGAATCCAGCCCCGGCCCACTAAACAACAATGCCAGCTGCAACCAAAAAATAGCCAGGCGTTGTGGCAGGCGCCTGTGATCCGAACTACTTGGGAGGCAGAGGCAGGAGACTCGCTTGAGCCCAGGAGTTGGAGGTTGCTGTGAGCTGTGATGCTACAGCACTCTACCCAGGGGAACAGCTTGAGGCTCTGTCTCTTAAAAAATAAATAAATTAATTAATTAAAATGATTAAATACTTGTTTATTATTTTAGTTATCTCAACCCACCCATTTATGAGGCATAAAATAAAGTTATGCCTCTGCCTTCAGATGAAATAAAAGTTTGCTTTTCAACGAGATTTACTAGCCTTACTGAGAGGTATTTAAAAAGAAAATTGTGAGTAAAGAAGACAAGCAAATAATTTAGAATACTTTTTTTTTAGATCTTATACTAAGCTTATTAAGAGATGTGCAGAAGAAAAATTTCAGTTATGCATATTGAAGCTCACGTTTTTCTCAGGATCTCTGCCTACAGGGATCATGCTCAATGTTAATCATCTTTATAAATAAGCTACTTTCTCACTAAATTAGAGTGGGCTGTTTAAATAACTTAAGCTCACATAACACAGATACCAAAAAAAAAAAGAAAAAAAAAGAAAATATTCATTTGTCTAAGACTTGAAGACATTTCCTACTCAGAAACTCTGAAGTGTAAGTTTAAACTCAGAATTTTGAAGTATAAATTAAACTATATACCTTTAAACGTGTTATATTGTTAGAGAGTAAGATCAATAAAAAAGTAGTTTTATTTTTAAAGCAAATGATATACATGAAAGTAAAATTATCTCCAAATACTTAGACATTGCTTAAGAATTCTATAAAGGTTAAAATGAAAAAGGGGTCACTGAGAACTAAAATAGGAAGGCTATTTTTAGGTGATGGTACTTGTGATAAACTTTGAATTATTTGAATATGTAAGATGAACAGATATTAAAGATAAAACATAAACAAATGGCAACATTGATGCCATGGACACAATAGATCAAAGGGTGTGATTGAGGAATATTAGTAAATAAAGCCACTCGCACAAAAAAAAGAAAAGGAAAACAAAAATAAAATTATCCCAGTTGGGTCATACTCTGGAAGTTGTTAAGTCCAGGGAAGAAATTTAAATTGCTAATATTGCAATCATTTGAAATTATTGAGTGGATGATGGTAAATAGATTATGGTAAAATTCCGGTTAGAAATAAAATGTAAGAAACACATAAATGTGTTTATTTACTCATAGACACACACAGATATCCACACACAGATGCATAAATAAATAAATAGTGATGGGTATGTTTATGGCACTGAGTGTGGTGATAGATTTATAGTTGGATGACTTACATCTAAGTCATCAAGTTATACACATTAAAAATCTACCACTTTTTATATGTAATGATTACATCAATATAGTAGTTGTTTTTGGATTACTTTGCTAAATTCAAATTAAACTAAATTATGCTATGTTTTATTGGGTAACCTTAGTTCCATGGTCACTGTGTTTATATGGAATTAATACTATACTTTTTGCAGGAACACTGATAGGATAAAAGAATAACAAATGAAGAGTCTTTTTTTCTTTTTTCTTTTTTTTTTTTTTTTTTGCAGTTTTTGGCTGGAGCCAGGCTTGAACCCACCACCCCTCAGTACATGGGGACAGCAGCCTACTCCTTGAGCCACAGGCACCGCCCTAGAGTCTTTTCTTATTTGATGATATTTCAATAATCTTTCTTTTATTCACTATGGAGTTTTAAGGTGAAGTTCAGTTTAAGAAAAGATTCTCAAAATGAAATTTTGAAGCAGATTGATATTTCATATAATTTGTTACATATGAAATATAATTATTTTAATGTACTATTTTAATATTTGCATTATTTTGTCCTTAATACTTTGTTTAGACTCCAGTAAACTGAGAGTTCTATTGATAGGATTAATTCTAATTTGGTAAGAATCAATCATGGGTTGATACAATGTAATTTAAAACAGAATCAATTAATTTGTGAAAAGTTTATCAAACTTTCTCATAGCCTATGCTTTATAATTTGTATAAGTCTGATTATTTCTGATAACTTGGAATTTTAAAACAATACCCATGAATAAAGTAATTAAAAATAATAAATTATATATAATTTAATTTTTTATATGTCCTGTCATCTAGTCTATAATTATATCATCATAAATCAGTGCATAAATTGAATCTCTGACCAGCTTAATAAGCATCGCAAATAGAACCTTTCATACTAAGGCAATTCAAGATATACCTCTATGTCTCTTTTATGTAAACTTAAGAAATTCAAATTCCATGCTGTACTTTCCCCTCAGATTAGGGAAATCAAATTTCTGTATGAGAAATATTATTTTCGCAGTCAAAGTAACCTGATAAAATATGAAATTATTTTTTAAATGTTGAACAATTTATCTAGAGAGCCAAAATATACAAACATTTAAACTAGAAGCAGCGTCATTTTCAGATACTCTAATTGAGTCATTTGGTTTCCTGGTTAGTGAGAGTGAAATCTGCTGTAAATTAAATTTTTTTTTCTATAATTCTCTTGGTTTTTCACTATCCATTCACCAGCATGGTTAATAGACTTGGGTGTGTCACAAACTCCTTCGGGGACCTTGTTGATAAATTAAGTCCTAAAGCGAGTGCTGGCTGGTCACCAGATGGCCGAGGGGGTACTTTAAAGGTGACATATTCAGCATTGCAGAGGTATGTGGCACTTTTTCTAAGATGAGTTTGAGAACTTAATTATCTGATCAGCTATATATGAATGTTCCTGAGTATTTCTTTATCTTAAACATTATATAATGTGCTTTAAAGCAATTATTTATTCTTTAAGTTACAATTTTTTTTTTTTTTTTTTTTTTTTTTGCAATTTTTGGCGGGGTCTGGGTTTGAACCTGTCAGCTCTGGTACATGGGACTGGCACCCAACTCATTTGAGCCATAGGCACCTCCCAGCTACAATTTTTCTTAAGAGACACC
>CAUYQV010189474.1:0-11063 GCA_963574575.1 Galagoides demidoff
AAAAAAAAAAGACCTCACTTGTCTAAGAAATGACTACAAAATTTCCCCAGCAGTGGTGACATGGAACTATACTCTCAGCTGCTAAGAAGGATAAAGTCAGGAGGATCACTTGAGGTTAGCAGCTTGAATGTCCTTGAGCTATGATGGTACCAATGTATTTTCCTGGGGCAAAGGGTGAAATGCAGTATTCAATCTATTAGAGATATAGGATATAGGTGAAGGTAAAGTCCAGTAGCATAAAAAATATTTTATAAATGTATCCCAAATGCAATTTATTAGCAGAATTGCCAGTCTAGCTCCATATGGGAAAATTAACTAATAGGAGACACTACATTAATAGAATCAATAAGAAAAAACACATAGTTGCCTCAAGAGACACAGAAAGGCTTTTGACAAAGGCAACATATCTTGTTGATAAAATCTTTTAAAAAAACTTAGATGAGGGCGGTGCCTGCAGCTCAAAGGAGTAGGGCGCTGGCCCCATATGCCAGAGGTGGTGGGTTCAAACCTAGCCCCGGCCAAAAACTCCAAAAAAAAAAAAACTTAGATGAGGGGGGCTCCTGTGGCTCAGTGAGTAGGGTGCCAATCCCATATACCGAGGATTGCAGATTCAAACCTGGCCCTGGCCAAACTACAGCAACAAAAACTAAATCTTAGATGACAATGGAACTTCTTCAAGACTGCTAATGAGATTTACAAATGATTGGGTACATATAATGTCTTACATTCCCTCAATGGAGTATTTTTCTTTCTTTCTTTCTTTTTTTTTTTTTTAAAGAGACAGAGACTCACTTTGTCACCCTTGGTAGCATGCCATGGCATCACAGAGCTCATAGCAACCTCCTAATCCTGAGCTTAGGCCATTCTCTTGGCACAGCTTCTCGAATAGCTGGGAGTATAGGTGCCAGCCAAAATGGTGGCTATTAATTTGTTGCAGTTTGGCCAGGATCAGGTTTGAACCCGCCATCCTCCTTATATAGGGCCAGCACCCTATGCACTGGCACAGTCCAATGATGAAAATTTCTTCAACAATCAAAAAGAACGAAGTGCACATTTATGTTACTATATGATTAAACCTTAAACTCATTATGATAAGGGAACATGTTCACTTACAAAAGACCACAAAGAGCATGATGGATTTTAAAAGAAAACATAAAAACAAGGTTGGTTGCCTGCCACATGTAAGGGGGCACTAGGTGAGGGTGGTGAGGAAGATGAAACTGACTGCCAGTAGGTATTGATGTTATTTGTGTGTGGGGAAAAGATAAAGTTCTAAAATTAGATTGTGATGATAGCTATACAGTTTTGTGACTATATTTAAAAACACAGAATTGTACATTTTCAAAGGGTAAACTACTTATTTCAATGAAGCTACTTGACAATGTTTTCCAAAACTTGAGGTGCTCAAAAGGCTCAAAGCATAAAAATTACCCAGGTCTTGAGAGTACTTCAGAGACAGTCAACCCTATCTCCCTGTTCACACACAAGTTACAATGAATTGACATGGAAGGCACATTGTTCCATCCTACCAAATTTATCATTTTCTTTTTTCTTAAGACAGAGTCTGATTCCTTCCCTCTGGGTCACATGCCCTGACTTCGTCATAGCTAACCATAATCTCAAACTCCAGGGCTCAACAGATCCTTATTGTCTCAGCCTCCTGAGTATCTGAGAGTCCATGTGCTCACCCCAGAGCCCAGTTACTTTGAACCACCTGCTTCTGCCTCCCAGAGTGTTAGGATTACCAGTATGAGCCACCAGTCCAGACCTTGAATTTGAAATATTTTTCAAACTATAGTTTCGTGCCATCAATTTGGCACCTTGGGAGGCCCAGTCAGTTGGATTGTCTGAATTTCTGAATTGGAGACCAGCCTGAGAACAACTGAAATCCCCATCTCTGAAAAATAAAAAAACTGCCAAATGTTATCCAGGTGCCTAGAGTCCCAGCTGAGGGAATAGGTTTATCTGATAACAACACTTCAAGATTGCCGTGAGTTATGATACCAGGTCACTCTACCGAGGAAAAGAAAATCAGACTGCCTCAATACATAAATAGAGAAAACCATTGGGGGGGAACTTACATCTCATTTTTACTTTTGACCGTGGATGTACAGTTGAAATCTTTCCCCTAGATTAGATGTAAACTAGAGAAATTATTGTCTCATAGGAAAATTGTTTTCATACAACCTTTATTAATCAAGCTTTTGGATTTTACATAGCTCTGACCCTTTAGTATCCTAGATTCTTGTAGTTACTAGATACTGCCCATGCTGTAAATTCTTGACTCAAATCACGCTTTTCATGTACACACTAGAATCCAGACTATACTCTCCATCTCTTCTGTTGGGCTACTTCAATCTGGGCAATTATTCCCTTGCCCCAATCACTCCAAGCCTAAGAACCAGACATCTTTGGACAACCCATACGCATCAGATTAACTGACAATATCCTACCAAAACACTCTCAAACCCACTTGTCCTTTGTCCTTGTTCCCCTCCCCTTGGGAGCCAAAACGAATCTCCTCCTTTATTTAGTCCCATCCTCCGTATGCCTACTGACTTCTCCTCATACTTTGGGTCTTGGAAATTGTGCCTAGCAAATTTTCTTTCTTTCTTTTAGTATTTTTCATGAGACCAACTTTCACTATTTTGCCAGGCTAGAGTGTCATGGCATCAGCCAAGCACACAGCAACTTCCAACTCTTGGATTGAAGGGATCCTCCTGCCTCAGCCTCTGGAGAAGCTAGAACTAAAGCAAGGGCCACAACCCTTGAAAACCTTTTCTATTTTAGTACAAACTGGGTATGTGATCATGGCTGAGGGTATTGCTGTTGCTCAGCCTTGTCTCCAACCCCTGAGCTTGGGAGACCAGCCCACCTATGCCTCCCGTAGCAACCAAATATTGTAGTCATGAAAAGCAAAAGTCATTGAGCTCTACTTAAGAAAAGACCTTATTGGGGGCTTTGAGGAGTGTCCAATCCTCAGGCACAGTGACACATAGGGATTATGTCAGGACTGTTTTGCATATCTGTGGTGGCAGATACCAGCACAATTTTGCACACATCTTTTTTTTTGCTTATCAGGTTTCAAGAGTGATTTTTTATTGAATGTATGGCCCAACATAACTCTTCTACTTCCTAAGTGGCCATGGAGCCAAAAGTTTGGACACATCTAGAGGTCAGAAATATTGGAACTTTCCAGATAGGCTGATTTCCAATGATCATCATAAATAACGGCAGTTGCAGAGTATACTACTGGAAACATTGCCTAAACAGATTTTGAGAGAGAACATTCAGTAGGACACTTACCATCCAAAACAAGCCTATTCTTAGAAAATAAGTTAAACATCATGAAAAGTAGAATTGAGAATTGTGTGATATACCTGTGAAATCTGTGAAATCACTGTCTTATCTTTGGGCTTGAGTTATTGATCTATATCATCCCAGGGTAGCTCTAGTTAGTTATAAACCATACTCTTCCACTAGCCTACAAATCCATGACGTGAAATGGAAAGGAAGGTGTGTTGAATCCCTTGGCCAGATATACAAACAAACTTTTGGAACTAGGGATTGAGTGTGAAGATAAGAACCCCACACATTCGTAGCTGTTTGAACCCAGGACAAATGTGGATAGCCACTATACATGCTTAGAAGGAATAAGGTTAACTTAAGGATGGGTGAACCAGGGCAATACCCATTATGATGTCATCCATGGTGACTATGTCGTGACTTCATCTTGCAATATCCTAGGATCTAGGCTTCTGGTCAAAACACTAAGTGGCCTTTTCTGCTCACTTCAGCTGGTGTCCTTCAAGTGATTGAACCAGGATAGTTCTTCTTCTTCTTCTTCTTCTTCTTCTTCTTCTTCTTCTTCTTTTTTAATGTTTATTTACTCTTTTATTTATTTATTTATTTATTTTAGACAGAGTCTCACATTATGGCCCTGGGTAGAGTGCCATGGCGTCACAGCTCACGGCAACCTCCAACTTTCTTGCCTCAGCCTTCCAAGTATCTAGAAAGAACCAAGAAACTTCTTAGCCCTGTTGATGGAGGCATCAACAGAAAGATAAGTGATCTACCATTTGTATCTTATTGATTCTATAGATGATTGAGATTCTTAGGATTAGGCTGACACAACAGTTGAGATTTTGTACAGCAGTGTGACTCAAGCTCCATCACCTCTGACAAAACTGTATGGAGTCACTTTAATAGGATGCTTTTTTTTTTTTATTTTTGACAGAATTTCACTTTCTCACTCTTGGTAGACTGCTGTGGCATCACTGCTCACAGAAACCTCCAACTCCTGGGCTGAGGTCCTTCTTTTGCCCCAGATGCTGGAACTACAGGCACCTGCCACAATGCCCAGCTATTTTTTCTTGCAGTTTGACCAGGGCCAGGTTCAAACTCACCATACTCATGGGTGGACATTGAAGCTGGGATGTTTTTGAACTATGTTTTGTGGCCAGTGGAGGTTCTTCATGGCTCTCATCTTGGCAATTTGGGAGGCCCAGTCAGTTGGATTGCCTGAGCTTCTGAATTGGAGACAAGCCTAAGCACTAGTGAGATTCCCATCTCTGAAGAATAAAAAACAGCCCCAGGTTATGCAGGTGCATGGAGTCCCAGCTGAGGGAATAGGTTCACTTGATGAGAACAGTTGAAGTTTCCTGTGAGCTATTATACCAGGGTACTTGACCTATGGCAACAAAATGAGTCTCTGTTCCAAAATATGTAAATGGAAAAAACCATTGGTAATGGAGTTACCCCTCATTTTACTTTTTTTTTTGTAGAGACAGTTTCTCACTTTATCACCCTCAGTAGAGTTCCATGGTATCACACAGATCACAGCAACCTCCAACTCCTGGATTAGGCAATTTTCTTGTCTCAGCCTCCCAAGTTGCTGGGACTGTAGATGCCCACCACAACTCCTAGCTATCATTTTTACTTTTGAGCAGGATCTAGTGTTGAAATTATTTCCCTAGATTACATGTAAACTAAAGAAATTATTGTCTCATAGGAAAATTGTTTTCCTACAACCTCTAGTAGTCAAGTCTTTGGATTTTATGTAATTCTGACCCTTTGATATCTCAGATTCTTGTAGTCACTCTATTCTTCCCACACAGCGAACTCTTGACTCAAATTAGGCTTTACTTATGCACACTAAAAATCCAATATTATACCCTCCACCTCTTCTGTTGGGGTTCTTAATCTGGGCCAATGTTGCCTTGTCCCAATCAGTCAGAGACCAGGGACCAGACATCTCTGGACAACCTCTACCCGTTAGATCAACTGGCAATGTCCTATGAAAGCAACCACAAATGAACTTCTCTTGACTCATTGTTCCCTCCTCCCCCTGGGGACCACAATAAATCTCCTCATTGATGTACTCCCACATTCCATCTGCCTAATGACCTCTTATCATAATTTCACTCTTGGAAACTGTGCCTAGCAAATTTTCTTTCTTTCTTTTATTATTTTTCATGAGACAGGCTCTCACTTTGTTGCCAAGGCTAGATTGTCCATGACCTCAGCCTAGCACACAGCAACATCCAACTATTGGGTTGAAGGGATCCTCCTGCCTCAGCCTCTGGAGTAGCTGTAACTGTGGGTAAGGAATACAACACTTGACTAACTTTTCTATTTCAATAGAAACCGGGTGGAAGATCATGGCTGAGGGTGTCTTTCTGTTGCTCAGCCTTATCTCCAAAAGGTAAGCGCAGGTGATCAGCCCACCTTGGCCTCCCAGAGCATCCAAATATTGTAGTCATGCCTGGTAAATGTCATTGAACTCTACTTAAGAAATGACCTTATCAGGGGCTTTGAGGAGTGTCAAATCCTCAGGGCATGGTGACACATAGGTATTATGTCAGGACTGTTTTGCATATCTGTGCTGGCAAATCACCACAATTATGCCCACATCTCTTTTTTGCTTATCATGTTTTATTAGTTATTGTGTAATAAACGTGTTACTCAACATAACTCTTCAATGTCATATGGCCAAGACCCATCAGTTTGGACACACCTAGCACGCAGGTCAGGAATGTTGCAAATTTCCAGATGGGCTGATATTGCCCATGATCATCATAAATAACTGCATGTATGCAGTACACTACTGGACACATTGTCTAACCAGATTTTAAGAGAGGACCTTCAGTGAGATGCCTACCATCTAAAACAAACATATTCTAGAGAAAGAACTAAAACATCATGAAAAGTCAAACTGGGAATTGTTTTATGTACCTGTTAGGTCCTTGAAATCAATGTCTGATTTTTCAGCTTGAGTTCTTGTTCTGTTACATCCTAGGGAAGCACTAGGTATAAACCACACTCTTCCATTTGCTTACAAGTTTATGACATGAAACAGAAAGGAAGTGTTGTTGAATCCCTTGGCCATATTTACAAACAAACTTTACGATGCAGGAATTGAGTGTGGAAAAAAGAACCCCACTATTTTGTAACACTTTTAAAACAATGACGATCCCAGACAGCCACAATCCATGCTTAGGAGGAAAAAGGTTAAGCTTAAACATGGTAGCCCAGGGCAACATGCATTGTGATGTTATCCATGGTGCCCATGTAGTGGCTTCATCCTTTAATGTCCCGGGATCCAGGCTTCTGGTCAAAGATACCAAGTAGCCTTTTCTGCTCACTTGAGCTGGTGTCCCTCAAGTGTTTCAGCCAGGACACTTCTTAGCCATCCATCCACATACATAGAAGTGATCTCCCATTTGTGCCTTATTAATTCTATTGACCTTTGCGATTCCCGGGACTAGGCTGACACAACAGTTGAGATTTTGTGCAGCAGTGTGACTCAAGCTGCATCAAAGCTGACAAAACTGCCTGGAGGCACTTAAGTAGGACACTATTTTTTTTTTCTTAGAGACATAGTTTCACTTTGTCAACTTTGGTAGAGTGCTCTGGAATCACAGCTCACAGCAACCTCCAACACCTGGATATAGGTGATTCTTTTGCTTCAGCCTCCCCAGTAGCTGGAACTTCATGCACCTGCAACAACACCTGCCTATTTCTGGCCAGGGTGGGGTTAGAACTCACCACCCTCATTATATGGGACTGATGCCCTACCCACTGAGCCTCAAGCACCACCTCTGGGATGTTATTTCAAGAATCAGTTTGACACCTACCCAAAAATATCCACTTGAGAGAAGCCTACAAATTGACTATGCCTGGCTACATCCACAATTTAGTCACAGCTTCACAGTTTTTAACGTTGTCTACTTTGCTTGAACCATCAAGGTAACTCTGGTCTTTTTAGATCATGAAGGTTTTTATTAGTTTGTCCGTGCACGGGTGTGTTTATGGGTATTTTTGAGACACGGTTTCCATATATGTTCCAGGCTTGTCTTTTGTGGCCTCAGCCTAGATCATAGCAGCCTCAAACTCCAGGATTCAGTCAATCCTCCTGTCTGAAACTCCCATGTGGCTGGGACTACAGGTACCTGCCACAATGCCTAGATAATTTTTCACTTTTCAATAGAGGCAGGGTCTGACTCTTGTTCTGTCCATTCTCAGCACCCCCTCATTCAAGAACTCCACTCATTTCAACCTATCAGAGGTAAGGATTTTATGTGTGAGCCACCAAGATCTGTCATATTCTTCTTTGTTTCCCTCCCTCTCTCCCTCCCATAGACCCCCTAATTTTATCCTTCCTTCCTCCAATTCTATCTCTCTCATTCACTTGATCTCTTCACTGTTTTTTTTATTAAGTCATAGACACATATATCATGAATGCATATGTAAAATACAATGTGTTGATTTTTTCATACAATTTGGAGTGTTCATATAAAACTAATTAGTATAGGTTTTCTTTCCTTCATCACTTTCTTTTATCTATCTCTCTCTTCTACACCTTAAAATAAACTTATCTAGTAAGAAACAAACAAAATATACAAGTAATCCCTGAATGTGTACTCTTGAACTCTATACTTGAAATTGGTGAATTGTGGAGTGTGTGAATTATATCTGACTAGAGTTGTTAGTTTTTAAACTATGGGCTGTTATCAATGATAAAAATAGATAAAATCCTTCACCAAAACATAAGCATGGATGAACACAATAACTCACATCTCCCAGCAATTGCAGAGGGTGATGCAGAAAGATCACTGGAAGGTAAGGGGTTTCAGACGAGACTGAACAACACAGTAATACTCTGAAATACTCCCAGCAATTTCAGAGGCTGATGCAGAAAGATCACTGGAAGCTAAGGGGTTTCAGACAAGACTGAACAACACAGTAAGACCCCACTTGTTCAAGAAATATGTGCAAAACTTCCCCAGCAGTGGTTGCATGGGTCTATACTCTCACTTGCTAAGAAGGATAAAGTTGGGTTTAGCAGGTGAGGTTAGCAGCTTGAATTTCCTTGAGCTATGATCATACCAGTGTATTTTTCTGGTATAATGGAGGGAAACTCAGTATCCAATCTATAAGAGATATAATGTATAGGTGTAGGGAAAGTCCAGTAGCATACAAAATATTTTATACATGTATCCCAAATAGGAAAATCAACTAACAGAACACACTATATTAATAAAATCAAAAAGAAAAACCACATGGTCCCCTCAAGGGACACAGAAATGTCTTTTGACAGAGGAAACATATCTTTTTTTTTTTTTTTTTGAGATGGAGCCTCAAGCTGTCCCCCTGGGTAGAGTGCCATGGCATCACAGCTCATAGCAACCTCCAACTCCTGGGGTCAAGCGAGTCTCCCACCTCCACCTCCCAAGTACCTGGGACCACAGGCGCCCACCACAACGCCTGGCCATTTTATGGTTGCAGCCATCGTTGTTTGGTGGGCCCGGGCTGGGGATTCGAACCCGCCACCTTAGGTGTACGTGGCTGGCGCCTGAAACATATCTTTTTGATAAAATCTTTTAACAATCTTAGATGAGAAGGGAACATCTTCAGTGTTACTAAGGAGATTTACAGATGATTGTATACATATAACGTCCTATATTCACAGGATGCAATTTCTTTCAACAATCAAAAGGAATGAAGTGCACATTTTTGTTACAATATGAATGAACCTTAAAATCATTATGATAAGGGAAGAAGGCCAGTTACAAAAGACAACACCAACTATGACTGAAGAAGGAAGAAAATATCAATACAAGGCCAATTTGCTACTCAGAGTAGGGGGCCCATGAGGCAGGGTGGGGAGGAATCTGAAAGTGACTGCTGATAGGTATTGACGTTCTTTGCATGGGGGGAGAAGACAAACTTCTGAAATTACATTGTGATGATAGCTGTACAGTTCTGTGACTATACTAAGAAACACAGAATTGTACACTTTCAAAGGAGGAAATACTTACTTCAACGAAGCTACTTGATGATGTTTTCCAAAACATGAGGTGTTCAAAAGGGTCATAGCATAAGAAATACCCCAGTTGTGAGAGTGCCTGAGAGACAGTTAACCCTAGCTCCATGCTCGCAAACAGGCTACGATGAATTGTCATAGAAGACACTTTGTTCCATCGTACCGAAGTTTTCATTTTCTATTTCTTTAAGGCAGAATTTGACTCCTTCCCTCTGGGTGTAGTGCCCTGACATGATCATTGCTAACAGCAATCTTAAACACTACGGCTCAACAGATCCTATTGCCTCAGCCTCCTGAGCATCAAGGAGTCCAGGTACCCTACCACAGTGCCCATTTACCCTGAACACATGCTTCTGCCTCCAACAGTATTAGGATTTCAGGTTGAGCCACCACTCTAGACCTTGAAGTTGGGATTTTATTCAAACTATGGTTTGTGGCCAGCAGAGTTGCTTCATGCCTGTCAATTTCACATTTCAGGATGCCCAGTCAGTTGGATCCTGTGAGCTTCTGAAGTAGAGACCAGTCTGAACACTAATGAGATCCCCAACTTTGAAGAATAAATAATGGCTGGGCATTGTACAAGCACATGGAGGCCCAGATAAGGGAATAGGTTTGCTTTATTACAACACTTGGTGACTGCTGTGAGGGCGGTGCCTGTGGTTCAGTGGGTAGAGTGCTGGACCTATATACTGAGGGTGGAAGATTCAAACCCAGCCCCAGCCAAACTGCAATAAAAAATGGTTGGGCGTGTGGTGGGTGCCTGTAGTCCCAGCTATTCAGGAGGCTGACACAAGAGTATCATCTGCACTCACATGTTGGAGGTTGCTGTGAGCTGTGTGATGCCATGGCACTCTACCAATGATGAAAAAGTGAGACTCTGTATCTACAAAAGAAAAAAAAAAAGATTGCAGTGACATTTGATACCAGGGCACTCTACTGAGGTCAATATTAGGAGACTCTGTCTCAATAGATAAATATAGAAAATTATTGTTAGTGAACTTATCCCTGATTTTTCCTTTTAACACAGTTGTAGTTTTGAAATTTTACCCCTACATTACATGTCAGCTAGAGAAATTCTTCTCTCATAGGAAAATAGTTTTCATAAAACATTTATTAGAGTGAAATCTTTGGATTTTGTGTGACACTGACCTTTTATTTTATTAAATGATAGCTGTGTACATTAACGCAATCATGGGGTACTTTTTTTTTTTTTAAATCATGGGGTACTTGATACCTTACATTCTTGTAGTTCCCTGTATTAATTCCTAGTATTAATTCTTAACTCAAATCCGGATTTTCATATGCACAGTACAAAAAACAGAGTACACACTCGACCTCCTCTGTTATTCTGTTTCAACTTGGGTAATATTTCTTTGCCCTAATCATTCTGAGGCCAGGGACCTGACCTCTCTGGATGACACCTACCCGTCAGAACAACTGACAGTACCCCAACTAACCAATCCCAAACACACTTATCCTGACTCCATCGTTCCTCTCCACAGAGGGCACGATAAACCTCCTCCTTTATGTAGTCCCCTATTCCATCTGCCTACTGGCCTGTCCGTGTACTTTTGCTCTTAGAAAATATACCTTGCAAATCCTTCCTTCCTTCCTTCGTTCCTTCCTTCCTTCCTTCCTTCCTTCCTTCCTTCCTTCCTTCCTTCCTTCCTTCCTTTCTTTCTTTCTTTCTTTCTTTCTTTCTTTCTTTCTTTCTTTCTTTCTTTCTTTCTTTCTTTCT
>CAUYQV010189476.1:0-23376 GCA_963574575.1 Galagoides demidoff
CGCCTGTGGTCCCAGCTACTCAGGAGGCAGAGGCAGAAGACTCGCTTGAGCCCAGGAGTTGGAGGTTGCTATGAGCTGTGATGCCATGGCACTCTACCCAGGGGGATAGCTTGAGGCTCTGTCTCAAAAAAAAAAAAAAAATAGTGGTGAGCTAAGTGCTGCTCTGTGAAGCTAAGCCACGTCTACATCTGCATGCTGTGAGCATCAGAGAACACGGGGACAAACTGAGGCTTTCCTGGGGAAGGCAGGGGCAGGTGCCCAGCCATGAGCCTCTTCTGTCATAGCAGGGGAAGTGTGGCAGGCAAGCCCGCCTGGCACTCTCTGTGGTCTGGCACGCCTCCACTTTACCCAGCCAGGCCCAGATCCAGCTTCAGAGACAAAGGCCACGGATACCTTTTTCCACAGGAAGGCTGCCAACCCCGTTCAGATGACCGGCCCGTTCACCTGGTGGGCGCTCCCTGTGGGCCAGGATGCCTTCCACGTTGCTGACTTTGCACCCGATTCCACAGCCTGGTACAGCCTGGAAGTCTGTGCAGTATCCCAAGATCTCTGTTCCAAGTTCCTACAAAGGCAGGAGGAGACAGGGAAAGGGAGCTGGGACCAGAAACCCAGAGAGGTGCAGTAAAAGAGAGGATAGGGTCACAAGTGAAAGTGGTAAGAGGGGTGTAGGAGGACAGGGAAGGGGGACTGGTGGGGAGAGCAACTGGGAACAGCGTTAGCTTCAGTCACCTGACCCTGACATCACAGAGGGGAAACTGAGGAGGACTGCTCAGCCTAAGTCTCTCCCTGGGTGACACCCCATGGGTGACCAGGCCACAGACTGGAATGGAGAAACAAAAATTCACACCAAATACTGCGAATAGAGAAGGGGTGCAGGTACCAAAGAGAGGAAGACGCCATGTTTATGTTGTAAACGATTTCATAAAAACAATGGAACAAGCAGGCAGCTGCAATGCTGCCTCTAGGCTCTCCAGAGGTGACTGCCTTGCACCAGACCCTGGAGGAGGGGGGAACGGGGCGCCAGGGAGATAATGAGCAGAGCCTTGTGAGGGCTGGTGTGAGCCTGCGGTCTGAGTCTCCACCAATGGAAACACTAGAAATCAGGTTTCTGGAAGACCCCTTGTCCAGGAGTAGTTGTCAGCTTCTTTTCAAGGCACCCATCTTGCCTTTTCTACATTTACTAATAACAGTACTGCTCAGGCTATTTAAAAACTGTCAGGGCGATATCTCCCCCCCACCCTCGTACTCCCCTTTCACAGGTGTCCCCTTGCACTTGGTGCTGACTGAAGACAGAGTTTCTAGACAACCTCCTTCCCACCCTAGGCTATAAGCTCCCTGAGGGCAAAGTTCACACCTCACGAGTTTTGTTGTCCTGAGCCCAGTGCCCAACAGACGCCCAGTGAAAGATAATCTGGGACTGTGACAAAGGCTATCTAGGAACCTCCTCCAGAGGGGCCTGCTCAGTGGTTTTCTTGCCCACACGGCAAAGGCCTCCTCAAGGATGGCTAGACGAGGTACAGTGAAGCAGGGAGGGAGGGGCAGAGCCACACCTAGGCCCACCTACCTCCTTACAGTATTTGGTGACTGCCACCCCCAGGGGATGTTCACTGCTGGCCTCTGCAGTCCCCACCACAGCCAGAACCTTCCTGAGGGGCAGTAAGGCCTCGTCCACGAGCAGGAGGAAGCGCATGACTCTGGGGACCCCGTGGGTGATGGTGCCAGTTTTGTCGAACATCACAGTCTTTATCTGCCAAGAACAACCATGTCTCTGTGACCACGACACAGATGCAAGGGGCTTTCGTAGTCCACGCAATCTTGAGGCAGAACTTAAACCAACCTGCCTCGGGAAGACAGCAACACTCCTTCTTAACTTTTTAACATAACCCTCTGTAGTCAATCTTGGGGTTCAATAACGCCTACTGCGAAGAAACTATTTCTCTATCTGCCCAGCCAAATACAACCACACAGTGGCTTCACCCTGACTGGATGAAGCCAGAAACTCTCACTAGGCTGCAAAGGCTTCCTAGGTCAGGAGTCAGGACCCTGGGTGTCTTCCCCCCACCCAGGGCTATGTACCGAGCCCAACCACTGTTTTCTCTTGCCTGCTTAAGTGCAGAAGCTACTAGAACTAAAGTCCTCACCCTCTTAAGCCTCTCAGCCTAGCTCACAGCAACCTCAAACTCTTGGGTTCAAGCAGATCCTCCTGCCTCAGCCTCCCCAGTAGCTGGGACTATAGGCACCTGCCACATTTTTCTATTTTCAATAGATGGTGTGGGGAGGTGGTCTCATTCTTGCTCAGGCTGGTCTCAAACTCTTGAGTTCAGCCTCCCTGAGTATTAGGATTACAGGTGTGACCTACTACACCCCGCCTACCGTTCTCACTTGTTAGCAAACAATGAATTCAGCTTTTGTTTCTGAAGCTGAGTTGGGCTTCCTCCTTCAACACCACTAACCAATCTTCCCCAGGATTCTTGCGTCCTTCACTCTGCAGCCAGACGATCTTCTTTGGAACATTTAACCCAGTCACACCCCCTGGGTGCATCACAGCCTCCATAGCTCTTGTTCTTCTTGGGGTGATGTTTAGAACCCTTTACTAAATCTCCAAATCTTCATATTCTGGCCCCTCCCTCAACACCTTCATCTCCAGTTTTTCTCTTTTTCTGTCAATCATTTTTTTCCAGTTCCTCATTTATTTATTTAGCAAATAACTCCTCCTGAATACCTTGAATAGGCCGGGTCCTGGGCTAGATGCTGGAGATATAGTGTTGAGGAGAGGTTCAGTCCCTGACCTCACAGAGCCCACACCACAGCAGCACAGCCTCCTCAGCTCTTTCCACCTGCTGTTTCCACTGCCAGAACCTTCTTCCCATCCTCTACTGAACAGTAAACTCTCATTCAATTGTTAGGGCTGGCAGAGCCCTGAGCCCTTGCTTGCATGCTCCCCTAAACCCTCCTGAAGGCCGCGTGTTGCTCTGTTCAGACTAACCTTTGAAATCCCTTCCCTGACCACCAGCCTTCTTCAGCCCAAGAAGGACAGGAGCCACAGGTGATGATACTGGGTTACGTGTTTGGAAAATCATTCTGGCTACAGAGTGAGGAGGCAAGAATCATTGGGGGAAGATCAGTCCACACAGCACATCCAGGTTAGGACCCTGTTAAAGTGTCCCCATGACATCTCACTATCTCCAAATACTCGGCATATCTGTTGTTCATCTGTCTTTCCAGTTAATTTTTCAGGTCCCTGGTAGCTGGGAACCATGACCTCATCAGAACCTTCCTTGGGTCCACATACACAGTGAATAAATGGAAGTGTGGAAGGTAAGGTTAGCATGTTGGACAGAAGGAAGATCTGCTGTAAACACCGCAGCCCACTGCTCTCACAGTCACGAGACCCAGCACCAATGCCACGCACATGGGGCTGGCGCTCTTCTCCTGGAGCCTGGCTCTGCTTTAACTGCAGGCCTCTGGGCAAGTCACCTAACCTCTTCCTGCTGCAGTCTCCTCATCTGCAAAATGGGAATAATAAGCACCTACTGCAAAGAGCTCTCAATGTGATTAAATCAACTAGGGTTTACGCAGCGTCTCCCACGTGCCTGTCAGCAGCTGCTATAGTCACTGCTGCTGTTAGTCCTGCTTAGACTCATCAACACCATTACCCTCAGGTGGCACTAAGGCTTTTCTTTCAATATAAAATAGTAAACAGATACTATTTTCATTAAGATTCTCTTTAGAAAATGGCCCCCCAGACAGCAGGGAGGAGGGGCTGGTGAAGGGCTGACCTTGTGCGCCAGCTCCAGGGGCTTCCCGCCCTTGATGAGGATGCCGTGCTGGGCGGCGACTCCGGTGCCCACCATGACAGCTGTGGGCGTGGCCAGCCCCAGGGAGCAGGGGCAGGCGATGCACAGCACGGTGATGGCTGTCTGGAAGGCGAAGCGGACCACCACCTCCGTCTGAGAGATGTGTTTGTAGGGGTTCTGAGGGCAGGACAGAGGCAGAGGTGGGTGAAGAGGTCAGTGAGGAACCTCCCAGAATTCTCAACGTTTCAGCGGGACAGTGGGGCCCAAGACAGTGGAGTGAGCTCAGGTGTAGGAACCACGGTCACACTGTGCTGCTTTAGGACCAGAGTTCACTTTACTGCTCCACACCCCAGCTTAACCTGATCCCACTGGCTTCCCTCCAAGAGGCATCACAGGCACACAGTCTCACATAAAAACCCTCAGTAGGGGAAGCAGCACAGACTCTGGCATCAGACCAGGTGAATCCTGGCTCTGACACCAGCTTCACCTCCCTGTGCTTCAGTTTCCCTATATACAAAATGGAGATAATACCCAGCTCACAGGTTGTCCTGAGGATTAAATGAAGCAATACACATGCAAACACATGTTGTATAAACATACAAACCTACACAGCACAGCACATGGCACAGGAAACCCACCTAAGACATTGACATTGTTATATTATTATTTTTATTGTATTTATGAAAGCTTTAAAAATGATGGACCTCCAACAATCCATCCTAACGTTATAATCATACAAGCGAAAAAGATACAAAGATATTCATCACAGTGTTTCCGCACTGAGGTGGGACAGTAAAGTAATGAAAACAATCAACAGATCAGTCAACTGAACTGTGAATATGGCGTGTACAATGGAGTACTGCACAATTGTGGAAATGACGACACATACCTATGCTTAGTAATATAGGATACCAGTAATGCAAAATTAAAAAGCAAACATAAAAAGCCATGTGCTGTGATTTTATTCATGCAAAATTATCTATCTACATCTGCATATAGGCTTCTAGAAGTACTGGGAAGATGTCCCCCACAGTCCAAATACAACTTCTAGGATGTGATTTGGAGTCGCCGTGATTGTCTTCTCTACATTTTTCATTATTATTTTCTCTGTAAACCCCAAACAAACAAGGAAAATGTAGGTCTACTTTTCCAGATAGCTGGTGGCACATGCTGTTAATATTAGTTGAATTCTAATCACCTGAATTATCTGGGTTTAGTTTTCAAAATGGCTGGTTGCTATGGGGTATAATCAAGGGATAACATATTCACTTAATTACAGTAAAAAGCATGTTTTCTAAATTAAGGATATAAATCACAATCTCTCTAGCTTCTCCCTATACTTTTTGATTTTGAAAAGCAGGAGTTTCAAATAAAGTATTTTATTAAAGTGTTACTTAATTTTCACAGAAACAATTCTAGTATTTGGTAGAAGGTCATGCTGTTTAAAACAAAATTTGTAGAAATAAAGATGTGATTTTTTTTTTAAACCCCAGTAATTCTCATCAAAGTAACATGTGGCATTCTGACAGGCCTGGGCAGACTTACAGAAGCTAACCCAGACTCTCCCTAAGATGACTTTTGGGTACCAGAGTGATGACAGTATCTTAAGGAGCATGCAGTACCTCATTTGCCAGCATCCTCCCTGATATTGCAGATAAAAACAAAAGAAGCCAAAGTAAGACAGAAGAAAGCCACATCTTCCCACGTGTTTGGGACTGAGTCTTCCCATGGCCACACACCAAATGCACTGCTCTCCCAACAAAGTGGAAATTCTAGACAGCCAGGTGCTATGAACAGCCAACAGCACGTTCTAGGGAATACATTTGTAGGTTACTCTTAAAAGCATTAAGGTTCCCTTAAAGGGCAAAAAGTGCTGAACATGGACAATTTTTAATTTAAGATAGGAAATTTGAGGGAGAAAATGACATTTTAGCAAATGACATGCACTCTAAGAACATCAAATAGATCTTTAAATATGGGCAGAAATTCTTTGATTTATTTTTTTTTCTGTTACAGTTCAGTCCAGGGTTGGGTTTGAACCTGCCACCCTCAGTATATGGGACCAGCGCCCTACTCACTGAGCCACAGGTGCCACCCAGCAATTTCTTTTAAAGAAAGAAAATTTCCTATTCCCTATTTGTAGTTCTTATTCCATGGCTCTACAGTAAAATAAACATCACACTGGGCTTGGTCACTGAGCAGTTATTAAACAGCTTTTTATGTATGTCAACATTTCAACCTGAGCACCACTGGCATTTGGGGCCAGATAACCCTCTGCAGTCAGGTCTGTCTTGTGCCTTGAAGGACATGTAGCAGGGTCCTGGCCTCTGCCCTCTAGATGCAAGTAGCTGCCTCTCCCAGTCATGGAACCCAAACTGTCATAGCTCCCAATGAAGAACCACTGATATATGTGGTTCCTGTTTCTCAAACAGGTAAATTTTGAGAGAGGGACTGTATTTCCCAACTTTTTTTTTGAAGTTCAATAAAATCATATTTCCTACAATAGTATTCTTCATCTACTTCTTTTAACTCAAAAATGTATATTCTATTGTCTCACACAAAATTGTTCAACAAATGTTTAATTATTAAAAAGCTATCAGCATTACTTGGGGAGTTGGGAAGTCAAAAATAGTACTGGTGGAAATAGAGATTAAAAAAATATATTTCCTTTAAAATTTATTAAATTACCATGCATGAAAATTTGAAGTGCACTATTTTCTATGATGTATAAACCCCTCATAATCACCAAAATGGCCAATAAAACATCTTGTAAATGCCAGCATTACAAGGACAGCCAATTGGTGTCTGTGAAAATTATCTAAATAGGAAGCAAAGGGTAACTTTAATAAGAATCTGCAGAAGGGAAATGACTGTCCTACTCTGGATTAGACTTTGCTGCCAATAGTGAAGCAAGCAAATAAAATATAGTGAATAATCAAAGTTCAGTGAATCTAAGACATGAAAAAATAGGATTAATGGCAGATTATTTAAAACATAACAACTGAGGTATTCAACTTACAGGAAAGTATTTCTGAACAACACCAAAATCGATAAGGCCGATTATAATCCATACCACCAACGTCAAAGTTGAAATGATGACGATAAATGGGACAAAATATCCACTGAACCGGTCAGCCAGCTGCTGAATGGGTGCCTACGAAGAAAAAACACTAAGACCATGGGACATTACAACCTACAGAGAAACAGACATCACAAGTATGGACGCAAACTGGGACTGTAATCTCCCTCATTCAACACGTTTATTTATCAATCTCTAATGAATAAAACTGTCTGATTCTATGGAACTCCTCAAATAATTTCTATAATGAGGAAACTGAAGTTACACTGTTTTTTAAATCCCTCCATTACCTTTGACATCTGAGCCTCTTCCACCAATTTCACAATCTGAGCCAGAGTGGTATCGTTGCCCACATGGGTCGCTTGAATCAGCACAGAGCCGTGTGCGTTTATGGACCCAGCAATCACGGTGCTTCCGGGTTTCTTGGTGACAGGCATGGCTTCACCTATAGGGGGACACAACTGACACTCAGCCCCACCCGGTACCCACATGACCTGGCCACCACTGTGATGCCCACCAAAGGGAATAGGAAAGGAGCGCCTAACCTGTGATGAGGGACTCGTCAGCCATGGTATTGCCTTCTAGTACTTTCCCATCCACTGGGAACTTCCCCCCAGGGACCACCTTGATGATGTCACCACGCTGCACCAGCTCCATGGGGACTTGCTCCTCTCTGCAACAGATGCCATTCCCGTCACAGGCAGGGCCACTCCCCCGTAGCCCAGTCTCTGCTCTATCACCCAGGTCAGGTTTTAGACCAACATATGAACTAGTTACACTATACTTGCTTTGAACTAAACAGCAGTATTTATTGTATCTGTTCACTTACAGCTCGAATCAAGATCAACTGTGCAGCTACTAAATCCCAGGCACTGTTTTAAGCACTGGGAACACCGCTATGAACGGTGTACCCACGTCCTTACCCTCATGAAGATAAATTCCTAAGTGGAAACACACAAGCAAGTGGCATCAGGCATTAGATAAGTGCTATGGTGGGGTGGAACCAGGACACTGTGGCTAGAGGGGTTTCAAATGGTGCTCGGTATAAATATATGAAACTTAGTAAGCATACACAGGTAGGTATATTAAATATTTGCATCATATGTTCCTTTCAAAAACTGTTCAGGAACATTCTCTGTGCAGTGAGCATTAGAGGCCTGCAGGGGTCCCAAGGCTAAGCTCCATTCACCATGTGAACACCTCACTCCAAGGGTGTGAACACCCCCGCTTCCAGCCAGGCTCTCAATTCTGAGAGCTCTGCGAAGAGTTCTGAGAGGTGTCGAGTACTGAGAGATGAAGGCCCTTGATAAGACTAAGCCTGGGCTTGGAGCCTGTAGCTCAGCAGCTACAGTGCCAGCCACGTATACCAGAACGGGCGGGTTCAAATCCAGCTCAGGCCTGCCAAACAACAACAACTACAACCAAAAAAAAAAACATAGCTGGGCGTTGTGGTGGGTGCCTGTAGTCCCAGCTAATTGGGAGGCTGAGGCAAGAGAATCTCTTAAGTCAAAGAGTTTGAGGTTGCTGTGAGCTGTGACTCTATAGCACTCTACCCAGGGTAACAGCTTGAGACTCTTGTCAAAAAGAAAAAAAAAGACTAAGCCCACCCCGAGATATACTGTGTGCTGCTGGGCACCAGCAGGATGCTAGTGAGCAAATCAAACCTGGCTCTGACCTCCTAGGGCTCAGAGTCAGCATTTAAAGATACAGGAGAGGGTCCCCGGGCAGCCTGGTTCAAAATCACTGTTTTGTTCCCAGGATTAAGCAAAATGGTGTAAAATGCTTAACACGAACCAACATGTAGGAAGTGCCCAGCGAATGCTGGTGATTCTTACTGATGACATTTCCACTATTGCTTAGCCTCTGTGACGCAGGCACAGGCTAGGCTGGGGTTACAAACAGGACAATGCAGAGCCTTTTTTTCAAGGGGTTTACAGCCTTGCAGCTAAAATCAGACATGGAGATGCGAAATTAAGACAATAAATTCAATAATGGTGATGATATATTAAATGGAATACTGAAAAACAGACTCTCCAAAGTGTGAGTCTTCTATGTTGGGAGCAGGTTGTGTGTAAGTTGGTTTGTCTGCTAAGGTGGGCCAGTAAACCAGAAGGAAATGACCTCGACCACTCAGGACCATCTCTGCTTATTTTCTAAGTCTTCCAGCTCTGATACACCTGCTGACACCCCTTCCACACAACTAAAGGAGTTCTTAGCCAGAGGCTACTGAGTCAGAGCAGGCACCAGCGTACAGAAAAAACACCTGAGGCCCAAAGGGCAGAAGAACCTCTCCTCAGAAGGACCTACTCACTGAGTTTTAAAACGTCTGTTTCCACAGGGAGACTTGAAAAAAATTATAGCAACAGTCCAACTGGGTGTCTTTTAAAGAAATCATTAGTAATGCTAATCTCTGCTTAATTTAATTTTGAATTTTTCCTTTGAACCACCTTTCTAACTCTAAACAGCTTAATTTACAGTGAATAGTGCTTTATAGGAGTTAATATGGCTTTTTCTGTTCAACTCCCAGTAGTATTTCTTCAGAAACTGATATTCCCCGTTCCCTCCCCCCCCCAAATACTCAGTGGCGGCCTTTGGGTTTTTCTAAGTCTTTCTTCAGGTCTAAGCACTTCTGCCAACCATTTACCTCCCTTCTCAACTCTTTTTCCTCATCAAACATAAGAAAAAGATAGAACAATGGTCACTGGTCTGGAACAAATGTCTAATTTTGTTCCCTCTCCAATTGTAAGAAACAGTAAACTCCAATGGGCTGCACCGGTCGTTCACTATCCAGCAGGTGCACAGGGCGCAGCATCTGACAGGTGCCTCGCCCACAGAGCTAGTGCATCAGTGCCAGCCGGATGTGGCACAGAGCTCTCACTCTAAGCCAGGCCTGGAGAATTTAAAGCTTTAGGATGTGACATCCAGAACAGGACCTGAGGACAGGGAGCCCGGGAAAGGAGGAAGAAAGGAGTTCGGGCCTCCAGGAGAGCGAGCCCTTCCCAGGAAGCGATGGTGAGGAAGAGAGCAAGGCAGAGGCTGGACAGGACACCGAGCCCTGCTGCCATGTTAGTGTATGTGGATGTCATCCTGAGGACAACAGGGAGTGGCTAAGGGACTTTCCACTATAGAGTAATGTGATTAGGTCTGTGCTTTCCAAAACATCACGGGTTTGGAAGTGGAAATATTTTGAAGGAGACAGGTGGCAAGCAGGCGGCAATTAGGAAACTGCTCTGGTGCTTTAGGGGGAGCTTGTGGGGATCTGGATAAGAGTGGAGGCGGTAGGGCCAACAGATGGGGGCCCTAGGGATCAAGGAGCTGCATGGATCCCTGAAAGGTAACCAGATGTGTCGTGGGAAGCGGGTGGCCGAGGCTGCACAGGCTCTGCTCAGGGAGCTGGCCCAGGGCAGCACTGCCTGAGCTGCATAGGCACTGAGGGAAGGTTGGGGTACTAAGCCTCTACAAGCCACCCAATAGAAGGGTTCCAACCAGCAGATGGCCCCTGGGACCTAGAGGTGGGTTTGAGCTTCCCAGGCTTTAACTATAGACATGGGATTTACATGATGTCCAAGGGATATTCTATAACATACAAAGGTGCCACCACCGAAACCCCAAGGAGCGCCTGGTGTAATTAGGGGATAAGGAACAAAGAAAGTCCATACCAGAGACTAAGTAGCAATGGAAGAAATTACAATGTGCCAGATTGATGGCATTGATCAATGCTCTCTTCACCCAAGACTGAGGACAAAGAGAGGACAAGTGTCCTAGCAAAGGCAGGGAGGGAGGGAGCCTCACTTAAAGGAGCCAGTTATGTAGGAAACTCCACTGGCCTTCAGAGGCATCTCAGACTGTCCATGTCATGGGCTGTTCACACAAGCAGAGGCCTGGATACAGGCTATAGAGGTGACCAAGGGGCCTGGCACCCAACATGACTTTGTAGGACAGAATGGCTGAGCCCCTCAGGAGAAGCCTAGACTGCTATATCCATGGGGCAGAGGGAGTGGCCTGGACCTGGGAGAGTGAGGTGTGACTGTGGGTCTGGCACACCCTGCTGGGAGCGCAGATAGGAACGACCCCACCCCCACCCCAGAATTGCACAGAGAGCCCCACTGAACATGCTCTGAGGACACAGCCTCCCTAGGGAAAAGCCAGAATGAGCTCTGGCTCCTGTGATGGCAGCAGTGTGTCCAGAGCTCCAAAATCAATCACTGTCCTTGGAAAAGAACTGAGTTACGACAGAGGTAGCCCAAGTTTCCGGGACATTTCAGCTGGCGTGCACCTACAGGAGGAGGCCTACCCCTGTGTTCAGATCCCTGGAGCAGCTCCATGCACCAGGAGCAGGTACCATCAGAGCACTGCAAACTAGAAAGCAGACCTGGGAGAGCTGCAGGGCAGGCAAGCCAAGCACACGCAGCCGCCTGCAGCTCTGCTACCCATCTCAACAGTCTCACTCTGCAGGAACTTTCATGTCATTCATTTATTAAGAAGGCAGGGCATGTGATTGCTATGGAGGCACGGAGCACATGGGAGCCCAGAGTGCCATGTGCTCTGCCATGGAGGTCCCCTCTCTGGGGACAGCGGGTGTGGTGTCTGACCAAGGCCCTGTGCCTCCAAGAGACCAGTTACTTCACCTCGCTGAACTGATGCCCCTCCTGACAAAAGCAGGATGATGACAGCACCAGCCTCATGGAGTGGCTGTCAGGGTTAACAGGACAATCTGTATAAAGTGCTGACCAGTGTGCCAGTGCATCCTAAGGACTCAAATCCCAGCCATCACTACTATCATCATGATGATTACTTAAAAGCCAGCATTGGGACTGGGCATGGTGGCTCACATCTATAATCCCAGCACTCCAGGAGGCTGAGACAAGTAGATTGCTTGAGCTCAGGAGTTCGAGACCAACCTGGGCAAAAGTGAGACCCTGTCTCTACTAAAAATAGAAAAACTGCGGCAGGAGGTTGGCTTGAGCCCAGGAGTTCGAGGTTGCTGGGAGCTATGATGATGCCATGGCAACAGAGTGAGCCTGTCTCAGAACAAAAACAGCACTGGGAACAAATCAGTGCTGCGCTGCAGTCTACCTGTGGCTCATTAACTCCCCGTGTGTCCGTGTGGCCCTCGTCAGTTCCTCTACTCAACACAAGCTCACCAATCCCGCAGGGAGTCCAGGGGGCTATGTCAGCCCTCACAGGGGTGGACACAGATCTGCAACCTGGCACTGGTGACTGAGATGACTGGGCATGAGCATGGTGGAGAAAGGGCAGAGGCTCGCTGGTTCTGACGATGCTGGATGGTCGGAATCACCAAAGACAAACTGCTAAAGACCAGTGAGAAAACCAGGGGAGGGGTCACCTGAGCAGAGGCCCTGAGCAGCCACCTCTTCCATTAGTCAGCAGAAGGAGGTATTGGGCAGGCCAGCTGCGCAGGCTGCATGCCAGGGGAGTGGTGGGTTTCCAGTCCCATGCCTCTACTTTCAGAGTCAGAAGGAAGATCACAAGCTCAAGTGGAAAGTGGTGGGGCCAGAGAGATTTAGGAACATGAAGGAGACCTGAAATTACTCTTGCTCCAATGATAAAGAAGAGGCTAACCAAGGAAATACAACTCACAAAAATTTCCATGTATTAAATGTGCTTTAAATGTAAGTGTGTATGGGTGGCACCTGTGGCTCAAAAGGGTAGGGTGCTGGCTCCATATGCCAGAGGTGGCGGTTTCAAACCCAGCACTGGCCAAAAAAAAAAAAAAAAAAGTCAGTGTGTGTTAGGATTAAAAACATGGAGTCTGGATCCACTGGCCTGAGATATCTCAATTCTACTGCTCAATACCTCTGTGACCTTGGCCAGTTGATTTAGCCTCTTTGAACCTCAATTGCCTCATCTGAAAAATAAGGGTATTAACAGTCTTATCCATATAAAGTTGGGTTTTTTTTTCACACAGTCTCACTCTGTGCCTGGGTAGAGTGCTGTGAGCATCAAAGCTCACAACAACCTCAAAGTCTTGGGTTCGAATGATCCTCCTGCCTCAGCCTCCCAAGCAGCTGGGACAATAGGAACCTACCATGACATCTTGCTAATTTTTCTATTTTTAGTAGAGACAGGTCTCCCTCTTGCTCAAGCTGGTCTTAAACTCTTGAGCTCAGGCAATCCTCCCACCTTGGCCTCCCAGAATGCTAGGATTACAGGAGTGAGCCACGGTGCCTGTAAAGTTTTTATTCCCCCTTTGGTTAGATGAAATACACAGAGATTAGAATAGTGTCTGGCAAACAGTAAATGCTATATGAGTTCCCAGCAAAAATGACAGTATTATTTTATGAGGAAGATAAATACCACTTTTCTCATTTTCATTTTTTGGTAACTTGAAGCCCTTATCTCTCCCTGTCTGAATTCAAATCTTGCAAGGAAGGCCAAGTTCACATTCTAGGTTCTCTGTTAGGCTTTCACTGACTACCACTAGCCTTCTTCTTCCAGACTCCAGGCACACTCGTCACCCTCACCCCTTATGTGCCATTCAACACACATACACCTCTTCCAACTCTTACTTGTTTTTTCATATTTAAATGCCTTGTTTTTCGTAACTGGATTGACAGGTGAGATCTTACTGGAAGTGTCTCTCTGTTTGCCTTCACGAGGTCTAGTACGTCACTTTAAGAGGGATGTTGGATGCATGACATAAATTGGTCAAGGACTTTCCCTGAACACAACCCACCTGATGATTAAGTTGTCCTCACCAAGGGTCACAACAGTGGCTTCTGTGGCTTGGAGAGACATGAGTTTGGCAAGGGCTTCGGAGGTTTTGCTCTAGGAAATAACCAGAATATAAAATGAGAGCTAGCATAAGCTGACCTGTGCAGACACATACGACACTCACAAGGCTGGGGTGAGAGGGGTCAGAAACAGCTGTAGAAATGGCAGCTCCCTACCACAGCCGCAACACACAACTGCAGGCTTTGTGGGGTGGGTGTGACTCGCTGTGCCCACGTGTCACTGCCACACTGATACACAGTGCCTGTGCATGGAATTCCAGGATTTACATTTCAGACCATACACCAGTCTGCCCATTGACTACTCTCTTTTGGATTCCATCTAATTTCTTTTAGGGGCTGAGTAGCACTCTTTTATGAGATATGTTTCAACACGAGGGTCAACACAGGGTATTAAAAATGGTATGACCCTGAGGTAGTGACACAGATTTCTAGACTAACAACCTATATGCACACTCAGCTATGCAGGAAAATGCAACACAGGCTCTGACCTGAGGGCCAGGCTTCTTCCCTTTACATAATACACCTGAACAAAGGTTTTAATAATTAGCCAGATTAGCTGGGATTTTAGAAGTAGCCTCCAATTTGGAGATTAGTGCCTGGAGCACCTAATTATATGGAGGTTTCCTATTTCTTCAAGTCTGTCTCTACATTATGTGTAATCAGTAACTCTAAACACGGTGCTAAGAGGCCCTGGGGTTTGTGTTACTAAAGGAGCAGCTTGCTCCCGAAGCTGGCGCTGCTGGTACCTTGGCCACATGCTCCAGCCAGCGCCCCAGGGCGATGAACACGAAGAGCATGGGGGGGGTGTCGAAGAACGTCACAGGACTCCTCTCAGCCCTCTCAAACACTGCAACCACCAGGATGACCAGAGAGTAGATATAGGCGATACTTGTGGCCAGGACAATGAGCACGTCCATGTTGGCTGACTTGTGTCTCAAGGATTTGTAGGCCTGAACATAGAAGTACCAGCCACCAAGGACCTGCAAGATAAGGTGAACAAAGGCAGGCAGGAGAGTCTTCAAGCAGCCTGGGGCCACAGACCCAGATGCGAAGACTGCAAATGCACGCACAGCGCCTGTCCTCTGTACAGGGGCCAGCTGGAAAGATGCATGCCCAGCTAAAGTAAGACTGTGGTGATACTGGGGAAGGGGACTGGGCTTGGGGCAGGATGTAATAATCAAACAATATCTTTCCCTCTTCATACTTCAATATGACTTAAATTGTTTATAGTAAGTATATATATTTTCAAGTAATTGAAAAAACAGAGAAAAAAACAAATTTCTGTTTCTTTAAGTCTGTTTCTATATTTGTATAATTAGTAATTATAAATATGGTATTCAGAGGAAGTAAATACAAACTACAAATGCTGCCTCCAAATATCCCTAAACATTCCAGTACTAAGTAACGCTTTAGTTTTATATTTATTTTCCAAAATATTGCCTAGTTCCTTACTATCACCATCAAGAAGACATTCTATAAGGTTGTCTTTTTTAAATTATAATTTCCTCAAAGGTAAGGACGACATCTTTGCCTTTCAAGATAGAAGCATGAGCTCCAGGGTGATCCAGCCACTCCCTCTAACAACAATGGTAAATTAAGCAGCGTAATATGCTAAGAGGAGACACAGATTCACCAGTCCTCACACACAGAAGGCTGTGATTCCAGGGAGAGTTCTGATCTCCTGCAATCAGCTGTGAGACTGACAGTGAAACCAGGACCTTAGACCCTCACATGGGAGGACACCTCTGCACCTTGGCTTGGCAAGACAGAAAAAAGCAGCAACTGTCAGAGTAGGGCAGGAAAATTGCAGGAACGTGCCACTTAAACCAAGGTTTGGACTGTGTCTGGCCTATGAGTATCTGCTGGTCCCACACAGAAGCACAGGCAGAGGTTTGCTCATCTTTCTCACACATACCTGGACAAAGGTACACAAGATAAAGAAGAAGAGATTTAGAATGGACAGTCCAGGAATGATGTTGTGGTCCAGGACATGGGGCTCACTGCTGGGTACTAGCATGTAGATCATTAAACCCATGACAGGGACGCCAAACAGCAGGCTGCACAGGAAAGACTTCTTCCACCTGGGGAGCAAAGGCAGCAACATACACCAATCAGATACCACCTGTCTCGGGGCCGCTTCCCTCCTGAGGGCCAGGCTTTAATGCTTGCCTTTGTCACACGTCTGGGACAAACCACCAAGGGCTAAAATGAGACTAAGGATCACTTCCAGACACTGGCCATCCGAGGGAATATCTAAAAGTCTACATCTCGCTGCAAGGCTGTTCCAGAGATGCCCAGGCCCAGCCCCTGCCTTTACACACCGATATGTCATTGCTGATTCCCAGGCAAGGCAATTGAGGCCCAGAATCTGAATATTCAGCCCCAAAGAGGTCTAATATCCTCAGCCTATGGCTGTCCATAGTTCTTTGTTCAACATTCAATGATATCCAAGACCCCAAAGAAAAAAACTGATAAAAGCAGTATTTTATTAGTATAAACTTACTAACGTATTCAATTTTTAAACAATTCCCTACAACAGAGTCAATGAGGATAATAAGGCTGTCTTGATGAACACCAGAGCTTGACAGCAGGAGTCATGGCTGCCAGTTGTCTCACATCAGCTGCAGCACTCGTGAAATTATAACTAAGAGGCGGCAGAGCCTCCAATGCATCTTAACCATGGCCTGGGCCCTGAAGTTCTAGGCTCTCAGCTTGCTGCCTGAGGCTTCTGGACAACCAGTCCCCCAAGGTGCCCCGATGCCTCTCCTGCACCCACTATGCCAATCAGACCAAGTACGTGAGCCCCTGAAGACCCCAGGAGATCCCCAGCTCATCAACTCCTTCAGCCTTGCAAACATCCACTCATTTTCTGAGCCTAGATGTTTAAGGCCCCTGGCTGGAGGTTACCTTCCAGAATCTCCCGAAATACTGCTGTCATTTCTCACTCTTATTCCCAGACCATTTTCTTTCCACTCTGCCATAATGCCTATCCTCAAATCCTAGTTCTAGAAATCAGACAAAGTCTGAAAACACTGTCAAAGGAAATAAAAAGATGCATTATTTTCCTCCTTTCCAATTTAAGTGCTGTTCAATCTGTTACCACCAGTCATAGGTGGTTACTTAAATTAAAATTAATTAAAATTAAATAAAGATTAAAAATTCCTTTCCACAGTCACACAAGCTGCATTTCAAGCACTCACTAGCCACATGTGATGAGTTGCTTCCCTACCATGTAGTGCAGACATAAAGCAGTCCCTTGTCACAGAAACCCTTGTTGGACAGTGCTGTTTTAAAGGGTTAACATTCCAAGAGCAAAGGCCACGGCTCCGGAGACAGCAGGCACACCCACAAGCATGCAGCACAGGCCCAGGCAGAGGAAGACATCACGGGACTACAATTTATCTTGTGTGTTCTACTTACTGTTTTATTTCCATCTTGTGGTCCAAGTGATGAGCACTGGGGTTTCTCTGGGCCAGGGAAGCATGAAAGCCAATTTCCTTGTTATTAGAAACGGGGGAGGCGGGGAAGGAAGAAGGTGCTTGGTTAAACCATGCATTGGTAGAAAGCACTTCGCAGCCTTGGAAACCAGCAAGTGATTTTAACACTGCCTCAGACAGGTGTAGCATGTTTCCCCCCTCGCAGCTTCTTTACCCAAGTTACCCCAAGGTTACTTCTGAACCTTGCTCAGAAGTCCAGCGCCCTTTTATGCTTAGAGATTGCCCCACTCCCAGAAGGGGGCACACAGTGATTCCTATTCTGGCACTACAGCTTTAGCAGGCCCCAACACCAGCCAGTGCTGACTTATAAGCTCATAAACTATGAGTTAAGAAATCCCAAATACTTAATTGTGAGCTACTTTCATTCCACACGTGAGGTGCTGAAGGTCAGAGAGGTTGAATGCTGTGCCCAAAGTCACAGTGTTATCAGAAGAGCTGAGCCCAGAGCTCAGTCTCCAGACTTCCAGCCCAGGCTTCCTCCCACTGGAGCAGAACGTGGCTCCTGCAGTATCTGAAGCGTGGCTTCCACTGTAGCCTGATAGAGACTGTCCCTACATATTGTGCTTTTCTCATGCATACAAGCACTTCTGTCACCACTTTGATCTGGTCGCTAAGTCTCTGATCTTCTTTAGGAATAAATGCAGGAAAAACTGTTAGAAAATGTCTTGTCAGTCAGCTTTGCATAGAGGGGCCCCAGAACTCTGGTGATGGGATTTTTATCAAAAATTAAAAGTTATACCAGGAGAAGGAGCACCTAAGACTGTCTAAAGACAAACCATTTACATGCCTGTGGCTCAAAGGAGTAGGGTGCCGGCCCCATATACCGGAGATGGCAGGTTCAAATAGCCATCTCCAGCCAAAAATGCAAAAAAAAAAAAAAAAAGACAAACCATTTAACTAATATCATCCTAACTACATCAGGAAAAGATCCCCCAAAGATGCAGAAAGAGGAATATGCCTCCTGCGAGGGAGACCACACGTGGGCAAGATGCCTCCCCAGAGGGAGAACACATGGGCAAGATGCCTCCCATGAGGGAGACCACACGTGGGCAAGATGCCTCCCCAGAGGGAGAACACATGGGCAAGATGCCTCCCCAGAGGGAGACCACACGTGGATAAGATGCCTCCCATGAGGGAGACCACACGTGGGCAAGATGCCTCCCGCGAGGGAAACCACACATGGGCATGATGCCTCCCTCAAGGGAGACCACACGTGGGCAAGATGCCTCCCATGAGGGAGACCACACATGGGCAAGATGCCTCCCGCAAGGGAAACCACACGTGGGCATGATGCCTCCCGCAAGGGAGACCACACGTGAGCAAGATGCCTCCCCAGAGGGAGACCACACGTGGGCAAGATGCCTCCCGCGAGGGAGACCACACGTGGGCAATACGCCTTGTGTGAGGGCAGAGGGTATTGCACCAGGCTCTGTAGGCTGGGCAGAGGTGCATGCTCCTTATGGCCAACTATAACAACCTAACACCTAAGCCTCACCAATGCCCTATCACTGCTGCTCATTCAGATTTGTGGTGTCACAGAAATAGAAAGGTTTCTGAGCTTGAAGCTGTAAGACTGGGTTTGAATGCCAGGTCTGTCATCTGTGAGTTGGTACCAGTGAACAAAACCACTTAACCTCTCTGATGATCTTCCTTTATTTGGTAAAACAACTATGATGTCTGCCTCCAAGAGGAAGGCCCTAGCTCAGCAGCAGTAGCAGCAGCAGCAGCAGGAGTATGTCCACATCAAAAAGTGCCACTGGGCCATGCCACAGACATGTCTCTTTAAATACACACACACACACAGAGTGAAGAGACATTAAAGATGAAATCATATGAAGACTGCTCCAAGAAGTCTTGCTTCATAAACACCTGCATATGGAACAGTTCCCACTAAACTTAACATGCCCTTGCCACTCGCTGGTGAAGGTTCCCCTTGCTCAGTTTTGACTATCCTGCCCATTCAGACTGGATGCACACTCTCATGTGGTCTAGTACAGTGTACACTTTAAGAAGGAAATGGTTTAAAAAAGGAAATGGGGTCTGTGGACAGACCGAGGAAGGGAGTCGGAGGCAGGGCATGCATGAAGATTCTAACTGATTTCTCAACACAGAAATAACCCAACTCTCCAATAACCAGATAGGCCTCCCAATACAGCAAGAAGGTAGCACCATTCCTGCCAATGCCAACATTTCTTCAGTCTATAGATACTGGTACAGACAAAAAGAACACTTAAATTGTCTCAGGGACAATCTAAAATTAAAACAACACAATGTCTTTTCCCTAATATCCCCCCTCAGATTATTTAATATTTACTTATCTTCACAGTTTATTTTAAAATGATCGAGCTCATTTCCCTGAGAAAATTTGAAGGATTTGAGGTGATTTTTGTTTCTTCTGTTTTGTTTAGCTCTATCTTCTCATTTTTCTTCAATGATCATGTTTTTAAAAAGGTTAAGTATAATTTTTTAATGAATGACTTACCTCAATAATTCTGATAATATCCCGTGGACCGATAATTTCTGGATCAAATTTAACAAGGGCTTTACTGGTGGCAAGGGCCACAGAGGCATAGGTGATGCCATTTGTCCTTGTGAGCTTGGACTCGATAGTGTGGACACAGGACGTGCAGGTCATCCCCGTAATCTGCAACACAGGATGGCAAGAATCCCACAGACACAAGGTCAAGACAAGTCTATTGTCAAAGCCACTCCAAGGAGTCTGCATAATAGACAGCTATGAGACTGCTCCCCCCTCTAACACCATTCCCAAGACTCCAGACCCCCTTAACTTGCAGGTCCAATAATAAGGAGGCTTCACTGTCTTAGGCATCTGGCTGGGATAGTAACTGCCCCCAATGAGGAGACTTCACAAGCCACACTCCACTCTGTCTCAGGCATCTGGCTGGGATAGTAACTGCCTCCAACGGTTAAGGATGTGCACCTCTGCAAAACCCTCTGAGCTCCTGGAATCCTCTCTGTAATCCTGAGTGTCACTGGCATGTGGTCTGCAGCTGCTTCTGGGACCCTTCCTATTCAGTGCTCTGCTGGGTCCATGGGTGGCAATGTCAATACCATATTATCCCCAGGAGGAAAGGACTTAGGAAGGGACTGAGGGAGAAGATAGGTTAGGGATGGCTCCAAAGTGTGGACAGGGTATTACCAGACCAAGGAGAAGGTGAGGTCCAGCAGGCAAACTTGGGAGTACACCTGCTGGCACCTCTACGCTCCCCTTTTACTTTTCCAGCAATAACAACATACTTCCAATGTGCCGAATACTGTCCCAGGCACTGTGCTGCTCGCACCAACCCCATAGGTAGGTCTCAAAACTGTAGTTTTAGGATCTTATCCAAAGTTACACAACCAGGAAGGGGCAGAGCTGAGCAACTCCAGTCTGCTGCTGGAGGGAGCCTTCACAGACCAAACCAAGAAGTGACCCTGCAGTGAGGCAGCCACACAGCAACAGGGCCAAAACTCAATCCCAGCTGGAGCCTATGCCACTACAGCCACACCAGGCTGTGCAAAAGTCACTCTTCTGAGTAGCAGTACTTAGCATTTCCTAGAATACTAAAATGCCTGTGACCACATGATGACAAAATATTGATAAAAGTTATTTAAGAAGTTATTAAAAAGTAGTTTTTAAAAAAAGAAACAATAAAAAACTGTTGAAAAAAAGTTTTCAGGGCAGTGTGGCTCAAAAGGGTAGGGCGCCAGCCCCATATGCCAGAGTGGCGGGTTCAAACCCAGCCCCGGCCAAAAAACAAAAAAAAAAGTTTTCACCTTTTCCAGTAATACCCCTTGCTTTAGATTTTCCATGCAGTACTCTAAGATATCTCGTGTGGACAAGGAGGTTTGCAGTGAGTGCCCCTGCACCTCTTACTGACTGACACAGCTGTACCCTCCACACCCAGGAAGTTCTGTCGGACAGCCAAGGAGCTACTCGGCAGAGAATGCTCACCAGGAACTCACAGGCCACTGTGTCCTCAATCACTGACTCAGCACTGATGGTAGAAAATTCTCAATGACCAAATGCACTAAGGCAGTGGTTTTCAACCTTCCTAATACCGTGGCCCTTTTAATACAGTTCCTATGGGTCACAACCCACAGGTTGAGAACCGCTGCACTAAGGGGTAGAAACTCCTCTTCCCTCAGTGGAGCAGCATTGCTCAGTTCTCTGTGGGTACTTCTAAGATTCCCTTTGTTTAGACAGAGAACTGTGTGCTTTCACACGTAGCATGTTCTAGATACCAGACACACCTGTTGTTTTCAATGATTTGTGATATGTGCAGCTGGTAACATCAGACAATGGGAAACAACATTTCTCCAGCCATCCTGGGAACCACCACCAACAGCTTCGGCGCTGCCCTCAGACTCTGTGTGCCTGGGTACAGGCCTTCTCCATGTTAGAGGAGCTTCTACCAGGCAGCCTCACCTCTTCTGCCTCAAGATACCTGCAGTCATGCAGCAAGCTCCTCTGTAGGCTTGAAGGACTGTTTATATTTAAGCTCCCTCAAACCACCCAATTCAAGACAACCCGCTGCTTTTAATTCCTCCTTCTCCTATACTCTTGCGTGCCACCACCACTTTTTCCTGACATTCTGGATGCTCTTGGTGCAGTGTCTCCTGTGACTGCTGACATAAATGACCTCCCTGCACAGAACAAATGAGTTGTTGCCCTCAAAGGAAAACAAAACAAACCAAAAACCCAGCAACAACAAACAGGACAGATCCCATGTGGGGGAAACTGACTAATCACAAAGACGATCGCTGCCAGAAACTCACCTGTGACTTGTCAGAAGCCTGCAGCCCCCGACGTAGCCATCATACTTACAATCAGCTCGATGTCGCCATTGCAGCCTGCGTAGTCCTCCATGACGGCAGCCTCAAATCCTAGGTCTGTGATGAGCTGAGCTATCCGGGGCGGCTGGATGACTTCTGGATTATACTTGACTTCTGCCTTTCCCGCCATCAAGGCAACCAACACGGACAGAACACCTGAAACCACCAGGTCATGGGTGTAACACTCTGGGAAGGCCTCTGTATGACATGGCCAACATACCCTAATAAAGACAAATGTTTTCCCAGAAACCTCTAGATGGTGGCTCCTAAACTTGGCTGCACATTAGGATTGTTTGGGGGGCTTTTAACAGTTGTGGTAAGAATCTCTCAGTGTAGGTGCCATTGATTCTAATATACAGGCAGTCCCCAGATTATGAACAAGGTAGGTTCTGTAGGCTTATATGTTAGTTGGAACAGGCACATTTACTTACTACCTAAGACAGCCCTCATCTCTAAGGGAAAGTTGTATTTAAGTCAGATGTTTATAACTGAGGGACTGCCTACACAGACAAGCTTGAGAAACACTATTCTAGAACAATGCGCCTCAAACTGTTATGGGCATATGAACACCCAAGGACCTTGTCAAAATAGCTTCTGACTCATTTGGTCTGGGATGAGGTCCCAGATTCTGCATGTCTACCCAGCCCAGGTGATGCCCATGCTCTGGCCCATGACAAAAGCTCTGAGTCAGGCTTACAAGATACCCAGGTGCACAGTAGCTCACACAGTATTCACCCCCAGAACTCTGCAAGGTTGAGTGGGAGGGATTGCTTGAGCTCCCAAGTTCAACAGCAGGCTGAGCAAGAGTTAGACCCTATCTCTTCTAAAAATAGAAAAATTACCTGGGCATTGTGGCAGGTACCTATAGTCCCAGCTACTCAGGAGGCTGAGGCAGGAGGATCACTTGAGCCCAGACAGCAAGAGTTTGAGGTTGCAATGAGCTATGATGACAGCATAGCACTCTACGTAGGGCAACAGAGCAAGACTGTCTCAAAAAATAAGACACCCATGAAGCCTTCAACTACTCTGACAGAAAGGATATGCTTTTTTCCTCTAGATACCTGCATATAAGGAGAATAATTTTCTTTCTTTCTTTTTTTTTTTTTTTTTGAGACGGAGCCTCAAGCTATCCCCCTGGGTAGAGTGCCATGGCATCACAGCTCATAGCAACCTCCAACTCCTGGGCTCAAGCAAGTCTCCTGCCTCCGCCTGCCAAGCAGCTGGGACCACGGGCACCCGCCACAACGCCCGGCCATTTTTTGGTTGCAGCCATCATTGTTGTTTGGCGGGCCCAGGCTGGGGATTCGAACCCGCCACCTTAGGTGTATGTGGCTGGCGCCTTAGCCAATTGAGCCACAGGCACCAAGCCGAGAATAATTTTCAAAAGTGGTTTTTCTTACACTTTTTTCATT
>CAUYQV010189477.1:0-19390 GCA_963574575.1 Galagoides demidoff
TACAGCTCATAGCAACCTCCAACTCCTGGGCTCAAGCGAGTCTCCTGCCTCAGCCTCCCAAGTAGCTGGGACCACAGGCGCCCGCCACAACGCCCGGCCATTTTTTGGTTGCAGCCATCATTGTTGTTTGGCGGGCCCGGGCGGGGGATTCGAACCGTCACTTTAGGTGAGCCACAGGCGCCAAGCCTGTTATGCAAGTCTTAAGATTAATTCTTGCACACATGATATTGTTAAACAGGAAAGAAGAGTGATATTTTCCCCTCCAGAATGCACACGGAAGGCTAGATGTGTTTCACTTACCTTTTTGGACGTTGATTCCAGTTTTGAGCTCTGGATGCCAGCCTATTTCTTGCATTTTGGATCTCAGTTATAAGAGGTACTTGAGAAACAGGCAACTCATTCATAAATCCTCACTTCTATTAAAAATTGTACTGTTATGTTGCATTTTTTCTCTATAGCATAGGGAATAAATAGGGTTCTCGTTGATTTCTATTAAATTAATATAAAAGTGTAAACAAATAAGCACATTCCTTGTAAATTCCCCAAGAGTTCACCTTTATCAAACATTCTAGGTATGGCAAATTAACCAGCAGTTAGAGAGTCAACCAAATGATTATTTTAACGATGTCATGACTAGTTCTTATTCTAAAATAAAATTTTAAAAAATACCTATTTACATTTATGATTCAATATTATTTCTGGGATTTATAAACATCTTCTTTTAGACTAAGAACAAGAACAAAAGTGTCAGTATTCTTGTAATACTATGTATATGATAATATCAGTATTACTCAAAGGTAAATTGTGTCATTTTAAAACATTTTTGCAATTTAAAATGCCAACATAATTCTTTTTTTACCCTGGAAACATCAAGAATAAATTACATAATGGTGGAAGTTTAAATTTTCTTTTCAAATAATCTGAACTCTACTATATTTGACATTAAAGTTCTTTCAATCCCACGGGGCATAAATGCCAAACAGTAGTAGATTTTCAATAGATGCAATTCACCAATGAATGCACATACTATACATATGCAAGAACTGTTAGGTCATAAACACTTTCATTGGCTGTGGGACTAATCTTTAAAACTAAAAAGGAATAGTCTGCCCCAGTGGTGCATGCTTGTAGTCTCAGCTATTTGGAAGGGTTCCTTGAGTCCAGAAGTTTGAATCCAGCTTGAGCAACATCACAAGACCCTACCTCTAAAAATAATTTTTTTTGAGACAGAGCCTCAAGCTGTCCCCCTGGGTAGAGTGCTGTGGCATCACAGCTCACAGTAACCTCCAACTCCTGCACTCAAGTGAGTCTCCTGCCTCAGCCTCCCAAGTAGCTAGGGCTACAGGTACCCACAACAGCGCCCGGCTATTTTTTGGTTGCAGCCATCATTGTTGTTTGGCGGGCCCGGGCTGGATTCAAACCCACCAGCTTAGGTGTCTGTGGTTGGCGCCTTAGCCACTTTAGCTACAGGCGCCAAACCAACAATTTTTTTAATTAAAAAACAAAAGAGCATAAAGTCAAGAGCAGAGTAACAAAAATACAGTCATGGGGAAAAAACTCCTATCAGTGGCCTTAAGATGGCATAAATATAAATTCTGAATACTGAGGGAAAATGTGGGAAATGGGTCTTGTTCTAAAAATGACTTTACTATGAATCTTAGAATTTTCCCCAATTTAATGAATAAACAAGCATTAAAGAAGATGACTAGCTAGAAAGAACTATAATCATATTTATTCTAAATCATTTTTTTTTTTTACAGATAAGATGGATTACAAGATGCTGACTGGATAGTTTTATACAGTACCAACAAAGTACCAATATTTAAATCAAATAAATTGTGATCTATTTAAGAGGCAACTAAACCCATCCATTTTTCTCTAGTCAATAATCTTTATAACTTTGCTAATAAAGGCCAAGCTACTATCATCATCCAAATCTCATTATGGCCCTAAATTAGCACTTACTTGCAATAAACTCTAAACCTGTCATATCAATGTAAATTAATGATTAATTAAATTATCCCCATGTTTCATATTGGAGATATGAAAAAACCTAATTCAATGGAAGACATTAAAATCTTACTGTATTCTTATGAGCCCAAGAAACAGAACATGCAAATGGACAATAGCCAGACCAGGTATTAAAATATAACTTTGGCCGACAACCTGCAGCAACCTATAGCAACCTATCCAGGAAAGCAATCACTGTCCACAATAACCAGCCCAGGAAGCCAGCCGGATGTGAGTTAGACTTGCAGGGAACCAGATTGCTATCTCTAGTGAAAATCCAGGAAGCTGAACAGTAACTTCCACAATTTGTCCCAAATGGTCAGGGCTTGATTAATAACTGACAGCTTCCCTAATTCTTGTCCCTCCTTCTAACTTACCAAGGAGAGAAAGCAAAATATGTACCCTACCCAATCACATAGGACATGCTGCTTCTAGTTACCTGCCTCCAGCTTCTCCAGGCCAACAGCCTCCAATCGGGCACCCCAGAAAGCTTTCCCACTTTTCTGCCTTTATGCCAGTGACAGTGGCTGACTTCCTTGCTATAGCAAGCTCAGAATAAACAGACTTTGTTTTTCTCATTTAGTTGATCTTCACCTATTTCCACAAACCCATGTGGAAAACAGTATGTGGAAATCTTCCACATATTGTTAAGATCAGTATTTCGTAAAAAGCCATTAGCTAACAATTACTGAGCCCTTATTATGAATCATGCACTATATCACACTTTTTTACGTGGATTTTCTAATTTTATCTAATTCAATTTCACAACTGAAATGCCAACAATGCCAACTGAAATTGGTATTTCTACTGTGTTAATTGTACAGAAGAGGGAATTGAGGCTGAGACATGTTGAACAACTTGTTTAATACTGAGGTAGCAAGCAGGAAAGTGAGGGTTAAATTAAAATAATCTGATTCCAAAGAACATAACTTTTAATTACTATGCTAAATTCAACTTGAAATATGGAGACAGGTGCATGTTTTAGCTGCTTTCAGAAAACAGAAAATACAAAATTAACATTTTATTGTATTTCAAACTCGAAACTGATAATAAAATAGAGGAAAAGGACTTGGCATTCATTTTCACCATCCCTTTCCTTTATAGATTACCTAAAGAGATTCAGAGGGATGCAGTAACTTGCCCAAGATTTTATGTCTAGTTAACAGACCAGCCAATGTTAAAGCCCAGAGATTTCTACTGCAGTCCAGATAGCCAGCAGGCTTCCCAGAGAGACAACATCTGCCTGGAGAGATTTATAACTCCACAAAGACTTTATGTAACAGTGTAATGCTAGCACATTCCAAACACATATTACATAACATGGCTAAACAAAACACATATCTTTTATGAAGATAATGAGCTAAAAGTTATTTAAGAGGCCCCTGAAGTTCAACAAGTATTCTTGAATGCTCATGAGTATTAGGCACTACTCCAGATACTTCAGTTTCATTAGTGAACAAATCCACAAAAAACAACTTATCTTAATTACATTCTAGTGGAAAAAAAACAAACATTACACAATAGATACAATAGGTGGGAAAACTGTATGTTATAAACTGGTAAATGCCATGATGAAAATAAAGGTCGAGGCCCTGGCTGCCACCAACATAGAAACTTTGTGCCGAGTCTCATTCTTAGTGCCCAAACGTCCCAACCTGAAACTGAAGAAGCAGCCCTGGTTGCACAGGCTGTGATGGTGCACACTCTGGTGGGGCGTCTGACTTCCTCATCACTGGAGGAATAATTTATACTGTTCTTGTTGAGCCTCCGTGTATTGGCTCTATGGCTGACGAACTCGGGCGTCAGAGGCCAGCAGCTTTCTTGGCCTACAGAGTAAACGGACAATATATTATGGAAGGACTTGCATCCAGCTTCCTATTTACAGTAGGAGGTTTAGATTTCATAATCGTGGACTGATTCGAGGTACCAAATATTCCAAAACTCAACAGATTTCTTCTTCTATTCATTGGATTCCTTGTGTCCTACCCAGTTTTTTCATGGTGAGAGTATTGATGAGAATGAAACCGCCAAGCTATCTGATGGGTTACATGCCTTTTGAGAAGAAATCAGTGGATACTGTATTTGTTCCTGTTAATGGAGTTTTAACATTAAACTCCACTGCGGTAGCAATCCTCCACTACAAAATGTGGGAGGAATGAAAAGCCGCAGTAAAAAAGTAACTAGTGTTAAAGGTTGGACTAGAATTTCTTCTTGGCATCAAAGACAAGCTTATCACAGTATTTTTTCCTGCAGACCTTTATGATGTACCAACACTATTTAGTAGCATTATCTTCTTAGTTTTTCATTTCTTAAAGTATATTCTGTGTCAACAACTATAATATTGAATAAAATGATTATATTTTATAACTCCTTTAACATTTTTTGGAGATAACATTTCTGATTTTCAGAAAAAATGTAGAATCAGGAAGCAAGATTTCATAAATTGAGAACTCTGGCAGCAGATCAGCTTTCCCTATGATGCTTTGCTTTTTTTTTATTTTTTGAGACAGAGCCTCAAGCTATCCCCCTTGGTAGAGTGCCATGGCATCACAGCTCACAGCAACCTCCAACTCCTGGGCTCAAGCGAGTCTCCGGCCTCAGCCTCCCAAGTAGCTGGGACCACAGGCACCTGCCATAACGCCCGGCTATTTTTTGGTTGCAGCCATCATTGTTGTTTGGTGGGCCTGGGCTGGATTCGAACCCGCCACCTTAGGTGTATGTGGCTGATGCCTTAGCCACTTGAGCCCCAGGTGCCGAGCCATGCTTTCCTTTTAAATGGAGTGTGTGATAGTACATTTCAGAGACGTCCGTAAGACCGTGTCCTGAACAATAAGATACATGAAAGGAGTAGAAATAATTTCCTTAATTTAAAAAATAAATAAGGGCAGAACCAAGCTCATCAGTGGGGCCATGAGCTGGAGGCATCACGTCACTCTACTCCATGGCCCTTGGGAAAGTCTGAGACTAGGGCCAGAAGCAAACCCAACAGGGTGCTCCTCAATTTCAAGTGAGGTGAGTTCCCAGAGATTGGGGTTCGCCCAAGGTCAGACTGGGCAGGAGATGCCATGTAACCTCACCCCTGGGGAGGGGTCCTATGTATGCCTCAGTGCTGGCCTTGGAACAGACCCACAGCCAGCAAAGTAAGTTCAATGGCTAAGGAGAGATATCCCTGAATGCGGGCTTCATAACCCAATTGAGACTACTTTACCCTGTCGTTTATAAATAAATAAAGTAGAGCAGAGTGAGATTGGGAAATGCCATTTTGATTTCTGGAGGGTAGGTCAGTCTCGCCGAAGAGGTGAGGGAGTTGACTATGCATGTATGAGGGAAGAATGTCCCAGGCGGTGGCAACAGCCAACCCGAATCCCAAGGAGAGTTTGCCTGGCATGTTTAGGAAATAGCATGGGGGCTAAGAGGTGAGATTAGAACTATAAATTGATATGTGTGTGTGGCCATTTAATTAACTTTATTGATAAGTAAAAGTTACACATTTTCTATTTACACTAACTGTACCTATGTTTTATAAGGTCAAAGAAGTGAATGTTGTTCTTAGATTTTAATTATATCACAGATATTAGAAAGAAATGGTTTGACAAAGCTGTTTGAGTAATTCATTTTGACAATTCAATCAATTGTGCAGAAATTACATGTAGATTATATATTAACGGTTTGAATCACAGCCCTGAGGTCTCTTCACTAGAGACTTTTTAATTTAATTGGTAGTGATAGGAGTTGGTGGGGAGTGAGGTAGTGTTGTCTGGGCGTTGTATCTTTTAAAGGCTCCCTGAGTGATTCTAATACGCAGCCATGACGAGGACCACTACTCTGGTACAGGTGAGAAAGAGAAGGTTTTTCTCCTTCATGCTCCAAGTTATCCTCTCAATATGCTCATCATCCTTGCTGCCTCCAATGTTGTCACTACCTGGAACTCGAAAACCACAAATCTCCCCCATAGACATCCTGGGACCTCACTCACCCATCCCATTGGAAGGGAAACACTGGACAGGCCACATTTTTCCTTTACTGTGACTTCCCAACAAAACCAACAAACAAGACTGTGTGTGGGTGACAGGAGACTGGAAAGTTTGTTACAGAGAGTGAGAATGTCAGAGAATGGTTGAGAGAAGAGGGGAGCAATATAGTTGACACCAGTTGCCCATTAAACAATTTTAAGGGCTGGGCATGGTAGCTTATGCCTGTAATCTCAGTACTCTTGAGAGGCGGGAGGTGGATAGATTGCCTGAGTTAGAGACTGGCCTAAGCAAAGCAAGACCCTGTCTCTAATAAAAACAGTAAAAAAAAAAAAAACCCCCCCGAACTACCCAGGTGTTACATACAGTAGTCCCAGCAACTTGGGAAGCTGAGGCAAATGGGTTGTTTGAGCTATGGGCTATGGCATGAGAGTCTGGTCTCAAAAAAAAAAAAAAATTTTTTTAAGAACAAGGCTAATACCCATTATCAAATTTTGGCATTGTTGTGATAGAAAATATCCTACTTATGACTTTATTCATAATTTGGGTAGACAGGGGATTTTCTCTTGGCACATTTTTTTGCACACAACAGTTTTTTTTGGTGGTTGTTGTTTTTTTTAGAGACAGAGTCTCACTTTGTTGCCCTCAGTAGAATGTCATGGTGTCACAGCTCACAGCAACCTCCAGCTGTCAGGCTTAGGCGATTCTCTTGCCTCAGCCTCCCAGGTAGCTGGGACTACAGCCACCCACCACAACGCCTGGCCATTTCTTTGTGGCAGTTTGGATGGGGCCGGGTTTGAACCCACCTCCCTGGGTATATGGGGCCAGCGCCCTACTCACTGAGCCACAGGCGCCACCCAACAAATATATTGAATGAATAAATTCAAGTGGGCTGAACACAAAATTTGACAGGCCCCAACCTATCCTTTCTCAATCCCTCCAAACATGTTTCCCAAAGGCAACCACTTTCATCTCATTGTTTTTTGGTATCTTCCTATCTATTGGCTTATGATGTGAATTTTTGATGTATAATCTCAGATCTCACATATTCACTTTCTTCCAAGATAGATAAGGATTTAACTACTGGACACCATGCCAAATGTTCCCTACCCTTAACGCTAATAAATTATATCACTATTGTTAGATTTTCCATTGATTACATTTGTGATTTTAAATAATAAACTAATATTTCTTGTTTCAATATAAACACTATCTCTTCACTTTGTCAGATAAGAATTTTGTATCCCATACCCTTCTCTTCATTTCTCTTGTTACCTTTTACATCATTAGGCCAAACATTCATAACCTGTTCTGTAACCATAGTTAAGCAATTCTTGCTTTGTCTATAGGTTGACTGTAAATTTGAAAATCAGTAGACAATTACATCCATCTAATCAGTATTCACTACTAAGGAAAGTTGCTTTCTAAATTGTCTTTAGTGCAACTTTTGTCAAACACCCCTTTCTCACAGGATTACAAATTGCCTTTTCACTAGATCTGAATTGTCTCCCTTGATAGCATCATTAGAATAGGTCCTTCCAACAATCTCAGAATTCTATCCAATGTAGGAATCCTCTTGTTCTACAAGCAGTTCTTTCTCATAGCCTTGAAGTCTTATCAATCTGGACTGGGAGGCCTCCTGCTGCACAACTATTAACATAGAACTTGCCTTTGGGGCGTTTCTGAATTATTTTCATTCCAATTTCTTAAATAATTCCCTTGTTTTGCTAGCCTATATTCTCATGTAACATGCTAAAAATAATATTTATAGGTAAAGCTTTCTCAGTTTCATTCCATTCCCACATTTCACCAATAGTTTGGCTTGGTATAGAATCCAACAAAGTCATTTCCTATAGGAATTTTCAGGGCATTGTTTATTTCTTAATAACCAGTCCTGTTGATGAGAAGTCTGTTGCCAGCCTGATTCTTGTTCCTTCATAGGCACTTGACTTTTCTCCCTGGAAGCCTTTACCATCTTCTCCTTATTGTTTCTATCCTTAAATTTCATGATGGATCTATGTGTACACTTTTTCTTCCTTTTTCCTGCTGAGTACTCAGTAGCTCTTCTACATTTGCAGACTTGTATCTCCTTTTAGTTCTGAAACTTTTTTTTTTTTTTAATGTGTTTCCTCCAATCACTTTCTCTAGTCTTTCTGGAACTTTTACTATTCTGATGTTGAAAACCTAGATTCTTGTAACTTTCCTATCTCTTGTCCTCTACTTTCCCCCCCTTTTCTCTAATCTTGTAGAAATGCAAAAGCGCCTGTTCACTGACCTTACAGGCAATGAAACAAAGAAATAAGTCTCACATAACTCATGTTTATCTCTCCCATTTAAAGGCTTACCCGGCATCGGCCCCACTGGGCTTATGGGGTGTTACCTATGATTGTGCATGTTCATTCCTACTACGAGCCAAGGTTTGCTCTCAGGGCTGGGTATACAATAGTGAACAAAGAAAAAAGTTCATGACCTCCTGGACTGACTTTGTAGTAGAGAGAGACAGACAATAAAAAAATTAAAATATTACACGTCAAGCATAATTCTGGAGTCAGCAGCTTTCTGATTTGGCAGGCAGCTTTTTGCTCACAGATAGGCAGCCAGTCCCTTGGTGGTCTGTTCTTGCAGTGTGACTTTGGGAAAATTTTTTGTGAGTATATTCTGATATTTCTGACCTTTTATAATACTGCAAAATATGTCATATCCAGTAAGAAACTATCTTTATCCTTAGAGTGAATTCTGTGAATGCTATTCTCTGCAACTGAACCTGACTGCTACAATATTCACAAAAACAACTTGTACTTTTTTTTTTAGCAAGAAGCATCCTTGGTATATTTCCACCTCCTGAGATCAAACTGCAGAAGCAAATCTCACCTTTGCTTACTAGATACAGACTTGGACGGATGAGAATTCCCAGCTGATAGCCAAACAGAGGTATTCACTGTACCAGAATGTATCAATGGGATGAAAGATAACAAATCTGAATCACCTCCAGTAATCTGAGTTTCACAATGCTTTAACAGAGGAGGAACTGTTTTGTTAGAATGTTTTCTGTAATAGTTTGAGTCTTATACTGTCGAGTTGCTGCATTTTAGGACATGGTTATTGATAGATTTGTCTGGAGATTATGAAAGACAATAGTTTACTTTGAATAGTTCACATTATAATTTTTTGTTTGCTTCTAGATAATGCAAAAATATACTACCTTAGTCAGCTCAGCCTACCGTAACAAAATACCAGAGACTAGATGGCTTAAACAACAGAAATTTATTTTCTCACAGTTGTAGAAGCTGAGGAGTCCAACATCCATGTGCCAGCCACATTCCTGGTGAGGACTCTCTTCCTAGCTTGACTTCTTTTTGCTGTGTCCTCAGTTGAAGGAGTTCTTCCTCTGGCCTATTAGTGCCCCACCATTGTGGCCTCGTCTAACCTTAATTACTTCCTTATGGACCTTATCTCCAATAGTCACCATGAGTTAGGGCTACAACATATGAATTTTGTGTGGGACATGGTTCATTTCATAACACATACTTTCTAGAATTTTGCTATTATAAAATATAAAAATATTGGCTGGCGTGGTGGCTCACACCTGTTGTCCCAAGGCTATGGGAGGCTGAGGAGAGTGGCTCACCTGAGCTCAGCTGAGTTCGAGACCAGCAAAAGACCAGCACGAGCCAGAGACAAAAAAAAAAAAAAAAAAAAAAAAAAAGCTGGGCATTGAGGTGGGCCCCTGTAATCCTAGTTACTTGGGAGGCAAAGGGCAAGAGAATCGCTAAAGGAAGAAAGAAAAAAAAAACCCTTCAAACTAAGATAAGTGAAAGCCAGCTGAAATTGAAAGCAAAAATAAAAAATATAAAAGTATTTCACAATATTATTAATAATCATAAAAACTAACATTTATTTGGAGATTAATGAGTCAAGCACTATGGTGCTTTGTGTTTTGTTTTATCCTCACAAACAATGAAATTCTATTATCTACATTTTATAGATGAGAAGCTCAGTAACATGCCCATGATCACACGGGTAGCATAGTAAAGACTCCAATCCAGACAATCGCCTTAGCCACTACAGTATAATTTAATGTATAAAATATTGGTACATTATATATCAGTAGGAAGAGTTGCTCATTAAGAATGCTACCACTAACTCAGCGCCTGTGGCTCAAGTGGCTAAGGTGCCAGCCACATATACCTAAGGTGGTGGGTTTGAATCCAGCCCCAGCCCGCCAAAACAACAATGACAGCTGCAACCAAAACATAGCCAGGCGTTGTCGCAGGCGCCTGTGGTCCCAGCTACTTGGGAGGCTGAGGCAAGAGACTCGCTTGAGCCCAGGAGTTGGAGGTTGCTATGAGCTGTGATGCCACGGCCCTCTACCCAGGGGGACAGCTTGAGGCTCTGTCTCAAAAAAAAAAAAAAAAGAATGCTACCACCAGATTAATACTGGAGACCCAGTAGGTACCATAAACTGGCATGGTTACATGTGAGATGAGCCCCACCCTAAATATATTATTTTATGGTGGGCAATGAGAGGAAGAGTGAGCCCTCCTATCATGCAGGCAATACACTCTCAACACCAGCAGCTGAGTCCATTTCCCCACAACCTCACCAACTCTGGGTTTTATATTTAAGTAAGAGGTCACTCACAACTTCAAAATACAAATGTGAAAACACTGTTATGTCTCATTTACTATAAGAAAAATCCTCTATATAGTCATTGTAGCCTAGTTTATTCACAAGCCATTATCAAGACTAAGCTGTGACAGCAAGTTCACAAGGTTAAATGCAAACCAGATTAAGTCTAAATTTGATGACACTTTGATCTTAAAATACTGCAAGAAAACTCAAAAAACCCATAAAGGAAAAATTTACACAAAGTACTTATAAACATTCTGATAGCGTCAGATATGATTTACATCGTCTGGATTGGACTGGTATAACTTTCAGGAATTTAGGTCCTTCGAAAGTATAATGGTATACTAAAGAAAAAGTAATTACATGCTTCACTTTCAGAACTACTGTTAATGTGAAATGAACCTGTGAAACTGTCAAAAGTTCAAAAAGGAGAGAAACATAATTTGCTTTTCTAAAAAAAGGTAAATATATTCTTAGATTGCTTAGTTCTAGAGACAGGCTGAGTGATGTTCTTTGAAGCTTCACAGTATCTGAAATACCTGTTAGCTGCAAGTTTGTTCAATGACAGCATTCGGCAAAACTTAAAAGAACATTTTTTAAACTACATTTAAAAACATAAACTCATGCATCTTGTAGTTTAACCACGAAAATAATTAGGATGGGGGGGCAGACATCTCTGTAGAACAGTAGATGCAATCGATCCCTCCTAGTTTTTGTCGTTCACCCCTTTAAATTTTGACAAACACCTAATAGGGACACTCTCTATGTTTTAACTGGTAATTGCATCACAATCGCTTGAGGGACTTAAAAAGCAGCTCTCGTTCCAGCCCTTCCCATGCTCCCTACCGACCCGGGAGGTCTGGGGCGGGCCTGAGCACCTGGATTTTTAACCAGTGATGCTGGTAATTGTCACACTCATGGATGTTTGAGAGCCACTTACTTAAAGGAGGCTGACCCCTTCCAGGAAGGCGGACTTCCATAACAGAACCTTTCCGGGCGAGGCCCGGGCACCTGCGGGAAGGTGAGTTCCCCCAGGTGACTGTGATGCGGGGTCAAGGGCGGGAGGCCCCCTGCAAGCTCCTGGGGTCAGCACCGGGGCCACCGCGAGGATATACCCACTAGTGGGTTCTCAGGGGCGGAACTCGGCCCTTCCCGGAATCCTCGGCTGGGTCGCGGCGGCCACGCGGTCCGCGGGATTTCCCCCCGGGGCGCCCCGCCGGCCTGGCTTAGCAGGTCCTCTTCCGCTCGGCCCCGGGGTCGCGCGCTCGCATCTGCCGGCCTCGCCAAGCCCCCCACGGAGGGGCCGCGGGGCGCAGGCCGAGGTCCGGGGCCCCGGCTGCAGCCGTTACAGCCGCCGGCCGCCCCCCAGCCCGCGCAGCCTCCTCTCGGGCGCACCATCCCCTTCACCCCGGCCGCCGCTCCACCAATCGCCGGCCTCGCGCGCCGCCGCCGCACCTGCAAGGAGGAGCCCGCGCGCCGCCGCCGCTGCCGTAGCCGCGTCCCCGCCCCGCTCCGCCCCCATCGCGGCGCCCCGAGATCACCCGCCGCTGGCGCCAGGCTCCCCGCAGGCGAGGAGCGGAAGCCGCTATCCGCGGGCGGACTCCGGGTGCCACAGAGCCCGGCCAGCCGCGGCAACGGCGAGACGCGGGGCGGGAGCGCTTGGCGGACCCCGCGACCCCGAACGAGCGGGTGCCCGGAGCGGGCAGCCCGGCCGGGGGAACCAGTGGTGGCCGAAACGGCTGGGCTTGGGGACCCCTCGCGCAGAGCTCCATGCCGGTGTGGTGCTGCCGATGCTCTCTGGCCGGTCATTTCAGGTGACTTATCCGCTGGGGACGGGAGGGGAGCAGGCTGGGCGTGGAGCGCTGTCGGGCCCCGCAGCCCGGCCTGGCCGGGATGGAGGGCGAGCGCCTGGACTGCCGTGTGCTGCCGCCGAGACCCGCCTCGGCAGCCCGGGTTCGAGGGGTGTCCCTTCTCCGGGTCCCTCTTTCCTTTCCTAGGATCTCACCGGTCGCGGGACTGCGGGACCAGCTAGGCCCTGCCTGAGTCGCTTACTGCGGGGAACTGAGACTCCCAAGTAGTAACAAAGTTTTAGCGAAAGGTTTCGCGAAGGGTCTTCCTTCTTAAAAAGAGAATCTGTTAAGAACATAATTATGTGTTGAACGAAGCTAGGAAACTAGGTTTTAGTGTCGTCATCTGGTTACAAATAAGTTCTGACTTAAGATGTTAGTCATTTTAAGCCGTGTATATTGTATAAATTTGAAAAATGAGGCTTATTTTACACTCAAAATTGTGGGGAAAGTTTTTAGGCGTGACAAGGATAGTGCAATTTTAAAATAAGTACATGCATAGTTCTTAGACATATAAAAAATATACTTAGTAGAGCAAGCAGAGTTGGGCAACCCTTGAGTTACAGAAGGAGACCAAAGGCGCTAAAAACTGGTTTTCAACTGTGGGGTGAAGAAATTTCAAGCTGAAAGAAGACTTTAGTACCTTGTTTTACAGATATGAATGTTCCAGAATACTGTGTAAAACTTCTGTTATGGTAAAATACAAAACTCAGATTAAAAATTCTTAAATAGGAATTCATAGGTAGAAGTTAGGTGGGCTACGAAGTTGGATAGAATGAAAGGTATATTATTGTCACTAAATTTTAAAAAGCTAACATTTCCTTTACTTATGAATCTGGGCAACAAATCACAGTAGTCTTTGTGACTGTTCTCAATAGAAATCACAATTATTTTCATATCACATTACAGTTGCAGACACACCCCTCTGTTTAGAAATAATTTATACTTACCATTTCTTAAACATCACAGTAATTAGACATCACTGTATTTAATACATAAAGAGGCACACACATATATATACATTGCAAGTCTGTATTTTATAACTGTATTATGTAATAGGTTTCTTTGTAAATCTATATATATTTTATAATATTATTCAGAGAAGAGGTCCAGAATCTTAAAAAGATTGTAAAAAGGATGTAAGGCACAGAGAAAGTTCAGAACACCTGTTGTAATGTCAAAAATCCAGGCTTGTCCAGCTTCTCAGTGAGTTTTGTACGAGTCTCTAAATTCTGGAGATTGGAAAAAAATTTTTTTATGTGATAAACTGCTTATTTTAACTTCTAGACAAGTTTGTTGACTACCAAGTGAAAGTGTTTTGAGAATATCAGATTCACTTTGGAGAGTTTTAGAAAACAGGTTCCCCAAAGAGAAAACTCATCACTGAAACCCCTGAGAAACTAACATGCCTTTCAGAAAGTGCTGTCTAAAAGCCATTTGACACCTTTTGATATACAGCGTGGGATTCATATATTTTTGGTTAACCCTAGGTGGCAATACAATATGCTTACTGCTGTGCAAAGAAATTTGGAAGAGGGGCTGAAACAATTTTGCTGCATTTTGGTCTTGAGGGGCAGAAAGGAAATCAGGTCTGCTAGCCAAAAAACAAATATCATGATTAATCAACCACACTTTCATTGAAGAACGGTTGTGTCTAAAGTTAAAAATAAAAGGTTGGCCAGCTGCTTTAAGAATATATTTCTAATTTACTAATGCTATTCTTTGAGCAGTTTTGTAAGAAACATACGTTTTAAAATAGGTTGTGACAACATGTGCATGTTGCATCTTGTTTAATATCTGAATGGATAGATACTGGGACAGAAGTCTCCACTCCTTTTCCAAAGGAGAAAACCTCATACTTCCTGTTCTTAAAGATGAAATAGGTGACTGACTTCATTTATGGCTTTAGAATCTTCTTGTCATGTGGTGGTATAAATTTGGTAAAATATAGGATCATCCTTCCGGAGACTATAAAAATTCAGATAGTAAAGCATTTCATTGCAGTTTGAGGGATTATTTAAAGAAGCATTGGTATGCAGAAAAAGTCTTTTGTGTTATCCAACTATTTTGTCTATACTGTTCTTTTAAATTTGTTTTGAGACAGCGTTTCAGAATAAAAAATTTGGAAGGCCTCTAAAATCAACTTGAATGTTAAACAGTCTTTTGCCTACCTAAGGCCTAACTATAGGGAAACTATTTTTTGTGTGTCAGACTATTTCCTAAATTTAATTATACATATTTTCTAATTTAGTTGGTGTCCTAAATAAAGGAAAAGTATATGTTTATTATTCAAAATGAAATTGTGCTAAATAGAACAAATATTTATCAAATTGGAAGCCAAAAGTGGAAATTAACACTGTTTATAGTGTATAGAGTATAAAACATGTATAGCAATACTAAAATTACAAATTAGGCTCTGAAATTTTTAGCAAGAATAGTTACTAGCAGGATTTTGTTTCATTATTGCTTTATGTAAAACTAGTCAACCGTACTTTCAATTTTTGTTTCATTCTCTTGACTCTTGGTTGTTCATATCTCTCTGTTCCCTCACTATTAAATGTATTAAATAGTCAGCAAGGTTACCACAGTTTGTCGCACAGATTACCAATGACTACTAAAAATTGTATTTCTGTAACAATCTAAAAATGAAATTAATCGAACAACTTCATTTTTTGTAAAATAACCACAAAGCATCAAAAATAATGGAATACTTAGGAGTAAGTTTAATACAAAAAAAGTGAAAAACTTGTGGATTGCAAACAAAATGTTGAGAGAAATTAAAGGTCAATAAGTGGAAAGGAATTCTATATTAAAGGATTGTAAAACTTAATATTCTTAAGATGGTAATACTCCTGGAATTAATCTACAGATTCATTGCAATGCTATCATAATTCTAGCTGCCTTTTTTTTTTTGCATAAATTGGTGTGCATATTCTAGAATTTCATATAGCAATGCGAGGAACCTAGAATATAGCCAAGAAAGGGTTGAAAAAGAACAATAAATTTGAAAGACTTACACTCCCTAATTTCAAAACTAACTGCAAAGCAACAGTAATTTAAGAAATGTGGTGCTGGCGTGAGATAATTTACATTTATGGTGAACTGATTTTTGATAAGCGTCTTTAAACAATGGAGAAAGAAGAGTCTGTTCTGCAGGTATTGCTGGGACAGCTGGATACCCACAAACAAAAGAATGAAGTTGTACACCTACCTGATACCACACACAGAAATTATCAAAGACCTAAAGATTAAAATTACAAAAGTCTTAGAAGAAAACAAAAGAGTAAATTTTTATGACCATGGATCAGGCAGTGGTTTCTTAGATAAGGCACCAAAAGCATAACAACAAAATAAAAATTGAACTTGATTAAAATTTAAAGGACATCATTAAGAAAGCAAAAAAGGGCTTGGCGCCTGTGGCTCAAGTGACTAAGGCGCCAGCCACATACACCTAAGGTGGCGGGTTCGAATCCAGACTGGCCCACCAAACAACAGTGAAGGCTGCAACCAAAAAAAATAGCCGGTTGTTGTGGTGGGCACTTGTGGTCCCAGCTACTTGGAAGGCTGAGGCAGGAGACTCGTTTGAGCCCAGGAGTTGGAGGTTGCTGTGAGCTGTAATGCCACGGCACTCTACCCAGAGGGACAGCTTGAGGCTCTGTCTAAATAAAAAGAGAAAGCAAAAAGGCAAAGCTAGGCTGGTGTTACTCAGAAGGTTGATCCACTATAGCCCAGGAGTCTGAGACCAGTGTGGGCAACATAGTAAGACCTTCTCTTTAAAAAATTGAAAAGACAGTCCACAGAATGAATGAAAATATCTTATAGTATTTGTAAATTAGATATCTGAAGGGGGACTTGTATCCAGAATATATAAAGAACTTTGAAAGTTCAACAGTAATAATTTTTAAAAGCCTAATTTAAAAATGGGCCAAGGATTTGAACAGATATGAAAAGGTATGCGTGTAGCAGACACACACATGAAAAGATTCTTAACATTATTAGTCATTAGGGAAATGAAAGTCAAAACTACAATCAATGAGAGTCCATTTCACACCCACTAAGGATGGCTGAGATAAAAGGGAAGTTTTCGCTAGATGTAGAGAAACTAGAATTCTTATATATTGGGAATGTAAAATGATACAGCCATTATGGAAAACAGTTTGGCAGTTCTTCAAAATGCTTAAATATAGAGTTTATGGCCAAGCCTTTGCACTCCTAGAAATATATCCTAAAGAAATGAAAACAGTGCCCACACAAAATTTGTACATGAATGTTCATAGCCCACAAGTGGTAATAATCTGCATGTTCATCATCTGATGACTGCATCAGCAGAAAGTGGTGTATCCCTGCCATGGAGTATTATTCAGACATCAAAAGGAATAAGTACTTCCATATACTCTGACATGAACTTGAAAACATGTTAAGTAGAAAAAGCCAGACAGAAAAGGCCACATATTGCATTAAGGGTTTCATTCATATGAAATGTCTAAAACAGACAGATCTCGTAAGACTGAAAGGAGGCTGGTGGTTGCCAGGGCTGGGGAAAGTGGAAGAGGGGGAATGTCTCTTAATGAGTGGGGGGTATATTTTTGAGACAAACATTTTCTGGAATTACTGGTAATGATTGCAAAACCTTGTGACTGTATTAGAAATCATGGACATGTACACTGAATTTTATGTGTGGATTATGTCTCATTAAAGGTCTTATTTTTAAAAAAATCAAAAAACAAAAACTTCCTTTCCAAGTCTCCCTCTATTTATATTGATCTAGGGCCTGATCTGTTGTCCTCGTGTTTTTGAGCTCTTGAAAACTATTTGTCTTTTTACACAAGCCCAATGGAGGACATTTTATTTCTAATTGTCTTAACCTCTCGAGTTACTTTTTTTTTTTAAAGTATAAACTGAGAGGACAGGTTCAGTGTAAAGAAAGGTAATTGCTTATAAAAGATAGACTGAATATATAGAATTGATAGCTGTAATAAAATTCTAAGGTTTGAGACATCTTGAGTTAGAATATAATAATTGTCTCATAATAAAAATGGGTTATACAGAATTTGAGTTCTGTATCTTTAAGCAAAAGTGATGTGGAATTTCTTTAAGTCAGCATGGGTAATCATGATTTGTCCTTAAGGAATTTAGATTTCAGAGCATTTATTTGTACTCTTCTGAAACTGGTCAAGGCATTATGGATCATTAAAGTTTGCTCATAAAATCAACTGCAAACATAGTTATTTTTTCTTCTTCTTCTTCTTCTTTTTTTAGACATAGTCTCACTCTGTTGTTCAGGTTAGAGTACCGTGGTGGCAGCCTAGCTCACAGCACCTCAAACTTCAAGTGATCCTCCTGCCCCAGGCTCCCAAATAGGTAGAACTATAGGTATCTATTAACATTGCCCAGCTAATCTATTTTTTGCAGAGACAGGGTCTTGCTCTTGCTCAGACTGGTCTAGAACTCCTGAACTCAAGTAATCCTCCTGCCTTGGCTTCCCAGAGTGCTAGGATTATAGGTGTGAGCCACCATGCCTGGCCACAGGCATTTTCAAAAGATCCTAAGTTTGCTTTCAGAATGTCAGGTCATATTTATCTAGTTTCATATATTCACTCTCGTGCTGACAACCCAAAGCACATTCCCGTCCTCCCCCTTTTTCATGTAAAATGTTAAGTTTTGAAGAAGGAAAACATCTTTGTAGTAACCAAAAACTTAGAGTATCATTTTTATTAATTATTTCTTAGGTTTTATATACATGGAGGCGACAGTGTTTACAGTAGGAATGTCTGAGAGAAACTGCAGATGAGGTCTCTATCTCCTGAGAAAGGATTGTGGCCTTTAACAATAATTGGGCCACCTACCCTTTGCACACACTTTAGAGAAATACTAGGGACAAAGCCAGAGTATAAAACACTCATAGTGAATCCAGTTGCCCAGAAGCAGAAGCTGGCAAGATAGAAGATGCATCTGGATTTGATTAGGGACAGTAATTGGAATGATTTAGAAAGGGATGGATTGGGCAGCAGACACTTCATTCTAGGAGTAGCTTTGCAGTATGAGGAGGGGTTTTCCTTAGCAGCCATGCCTGTTTTGGTCAAAAAGGGCCATATGAGAGGAGTACAAATATTTGGGGTAGAGGTTACTTTCTTTGGTTCAGAGAAGCGCTCAATGTATTCCAAGGAAGTTTGCCTTCTGCTAGGCTAGGCTGGGAACTCTTAGGGAAGTAGAAATTCCTCTTTCTGCTTAATTCTTTCCATTGTTCAAACTCCTCTGGGATCAGTGAGTGGACTTCAGTCTTGTAAAAGAACCAGTTCATTCCTTATTTATCATTCAGAACAGTAATAAACCCCCTTATCCACTAGTAGGCACAAAGGGAGACGTTGTGGCTGTTGCTGATTGTATGAAGGTGAAAAATAGTTACGGGATTCTGTTCTGAAGTAACAGAGTATAATGCAGAACATTAACTGTGTTCAGGGAAAACTCATTTATTGCATGAATATGTCAGAATGCTAAAACTAGTTTCTGTGAAGGCGAATGGCAAAGAAAGAATGGAAATCAACATTAAAATCATGTTACTGGGCTCGGCGCCTGTGGCTCAATAGGCTAAGGCGCCAGCCACGTACACCTAAGGTGGCGGGTTCGAATCCCCAGCCCGGGCCCACCATACAACAATGATGGCTGCAACCAAAAAATAGCCGGGTGTTGTGGCGGGCGCCTGTGGTCCCAGCTACTTGGGAGGCAGAGGCAGGAGACTCTCTTGAGCCCAGGAGTTGGAGGTTGCTGTGAGCTGTGATGCCATGGCACTCCACCCAGGGGGATAGCTTGAGGCTCCTTCTCAAAAAAAAAAAAAATATTGTTACTTAAATACTATCCATGTCTATTAGAGATCTATACAGTTTTAGAAAATGTAAATAATTAATTAATTCTTCACGAACACCTCTCTTACTC
>CAUYQV010189485.1:0-92802 GCA_963574575.1 Galagoides demidoff
GTAGGGGGATGGGTTGAACTTTATACATTTATTACATGAGCTGGGAAGGCTAAATGAATTTCTGCTAACTCAAAATGTGCCTTTCCAGCCAGGTCACGTGAGAAACCCAAGAAACGTTATTTCCCGAGTCATGCAGACCCCTTACACTCAGCCTTTCTTGCTTCTTTATTGAACAGGAAAGAAAGCATGCTCCTGCTTTTCCAATCCAGTTGGTTTCTCAATTTAGAATTAATTACTTCAAGGAAAGGCTACACTCTTCACGCACGTGGAAGTGGCTCCTTTTTTAGAGTTGGGTTATCACTCCTTTCATGTATTCAGTGCAGCAAGCCTTTCTTGAGTGCCTTCTGTATGCTGGCAATGGTACTTTAGTACTGCGAAGAATGCAGATGTTTTTAGAAATGTCTGCATGAGTTACACACAGTTGGAGAATGAAGATAGCCCGGGTGTATACATTTTCCAAGTAACTGAAACTTACCCATTTTAGCACCATACTTGAAATATTTTTATTTTTCTGGACCAAACTTTAATAAGAAGACACTCTAGCATCCTCTGTCTTCTGATGCAGAGGAGAAGACAAAAGGGGAATGGCACCTGCTGAAGGCCAGGGGCCTACATTTACTCCTTGTGACAACTCCTGTTATTCCCATTTAGCAGATGAGAAAATTTGAAGACTCAGAAAAACAACTGCCAAGTGGCACAAAGCTAGTAAACAGTGATGCTGGGGTTTGAACCAGATATGTCTGACCCCTAAATGCACATTTCTTCCACCCAAGGGTGCTCTCCCTCCAATGGAATCTCGTCCTGATCCCCTGGGATTATCATGAATACAACAACACATATTCAGACGCAGAGATGGACTTATGTCTTCTATCGGTGTTTAATTCCCCCTGCTCTAAAGTTAAACGGCTCCTGGTATCTGCATCCATTGAGTTCCTGAAATTCTAACTAGAATTTATTCTGCCATTTATTATATGCCTGTTATGTGCCGGGAACTTTACAGACATTATCTCCATTCTTCAAAACTCTTGCGGGTAGATGTTATTCCCATTTTCTAGGTCAAGAAACAAGCTCATAGAGGTGAAGGTAAATTGCCCACCATCCCGTGTCCCCTCAAGTGGTGAGGCTGGTCTTTCTGCTCTCAGGGCCTTCTCACTTTCTCTCAGGGGTTGGTGTCTCTTCCTCTTGGGGTTCAGCCACCTCTGCCTACTGCTGTGAGGGTCCCAGGCCCTTCGTCAGGGTCCCTCTTACCCTAATGTCATCTTCTCTCTTCTCTCCATGAGTTTAGAATAAAGTAGCCAAGCCTGTCGGAAGTAAGGGGAAAAAACACTGGTGTAGGAGCCAGAGGACGTAGATTCCAGCCTTAAACTGAGCTCATGACCTTGAATAAGTCTTCGCTAGAATTTAAAACTGCAAGCCACCGGCCACTTCTTCCAGACCTGGGATGGAGACTTGCCGCTAGTGTGCTCCCTCCCCGTGTAATGTTTGTGGACTAAATTATGTTTGCTACATAAGCATTCAACTTGCTTTTCTAGTGTATATAGATGCTGTTGTGATTAATGAATTAGAAAATGTGATTTGTGACTATTTGGGCATTTTGGCATTTTATGCTTTCTCAATTGGAAGATAGTAACAGTACGGTTGCTGTCATGTGGTTCTAAGCTCCCCACCCCCAATTCTATAGATGAGGATGGAATTCCCCTTCATATCAGGAAGCCATAGGCCTCTCAGTTTACAGCACAGGAAAAGCACCCGTGGATTGCTGTGTGAATCTATGGCGTGGACACACAGTGCAGGCAAGTATATGAAGCCAGCTCCAGGCTCTGGGGGAGAGCCTAGTACCCTCTCTGTAGCCAGCATGCACGGGCTTAGCACAGGGATTTTACGACCTCTATTTTTGGTGCTCAAAAGCTTTTTGAGTTTTCTTCCAGGCTCTGGATTATGTTCCAGGTAGTTGTTGGTGCCAAATAAAAATGAGCTCCAAGTGTCATTAAATATATATACATATCTTCAAAAAAGAAAATACTGGCTGCAGTCCTCACCTTGGCCCCCAAAAATTCTCTATATTAAAAAAAAATACTGTTTCAGAATCTTCATAATTAGACATTGCACCACGCTGGTCATTTCTTTGAGCACTGGCCTATTTAAAATTTTTAGAAAACCAAAAAAACTGTCTGTATACTATCTATATATAGAGATGCATGTAATGTGATATTAAAAACCTTTACCCTTCCTTAAATTTTATTTAACATATGAATGTTTTTGAACCCTCTCTTTTTATAAATATCCTGGTTTGGATAGATTTAATACCTTTCGGAAAGGAGAAATAAGTAAGTGTATCACATATTATAGTTTTTTCCTTTTTTTGAGACAGAGTCTCACTCTGTTGCCCAGGCTAGAGTGCCATGATATCAGCCTAGTTCATAGCAACTTCCAACTTCTGGGTTCAAGTGATCCTCCTGCCTCAGCTTCCTGAGGAGCTGAGACTACAGGCACCCTCCACAACGCCTGGCTAAATTTTCTCTATTTTTAGTAGAGGTAGAATCTCGCTCTTGCTGAGGCTGGTCTCAAACTCCTGACCTCAAGCGATCCACCCAATTTGGCCTCTCAGAGTGCCAGGACTATAGGTCTGAGCCACCATGCCCAGTCCATAGATTATAGTTCTACTTTAAAAAAAAAAAAAACACCTAGATTTTTTTTCCACAGGACACAATTCTTAACGCATTATTTGTCTTCAAGGTATAAGTGTAATCCAGTGCCTGCAGAGCACCGTCACGCGCACTATTTCACTGAAGCATCAGAGTGGCTCACTTTTATCCCCGCTTGCACATGTAGAAATTGAGAACCTGACTTGTCGCAGGACCCAGAGCCAGGAGGGAGCCGGGCCAGCCGCTCCAGCCAGCGCTCCTGACACCAGGGCGCACCTCCTTGTCCCGCTTGGCTCTGCACCACAGGGCTGCCCACACTGTGTCATGCTCGTCCCACGTGGCCGGTGAGGGTTCATTAAGTTAAGGGTCAAGCTTTCCTTTTGGTCCAGACAGCTTTTCAGACCTAAATTGTGCTCCATACGGTGGTGCCAGGTCAGAGTTTAAATGATTCCAAGCAACATGTTACCAGTAAGGGAGGAAGCGACTCAAAAGAGCAAGCCTTAATTACATCCAGTACTTCGGTGTCCTTGTTGCCACATATAAAAAGACAGCTTAAGTTTGTTGTCACTCTCCACAGATATGAACACTGAACTTTATTAATTATAGTGGCAAAGGGCTCACCAGAGTGCTAAATTACCAACAACCACCGTGTTATTTGATGTTCAGTTTTATCAGCAAGGGTGCCAGATGTTTGCACAATAGAAAGTGCAGAACCACAGAGACACGTGAACCTGGTCTGCAGCTGAACACGCACACGGGCACGGCCAGCACCAGGCTGTATAACAGGAGGGGAGTTTTCCTCTTGTCTAAAGAAAGGAGATTTCCCACAGAACCCTAGCACCCTGGCCCCGCCAGTGGTACTGGCAATTATCTCATCCCACCTCCTTCATTACAGATTCCTGTTCAACAAATTCACGTCAAAGGCCCACGAGGCTTAAGGCACTTGGCCAGGTGCCAAAGGTGGGCGTTTGCAGGCCTGCCGGGCAGGGGTTGGCCAGGATCGGGGATCAGTTTGTAGGGGAACCAGTGTTTGTCCAGAGCAGTGTTTGTTAACCTTTTTTGTCTCATGGCACACTTGAACCCATAGTTAAACTTCCGCACCACACTTAAATTATGTTGATTTTTTAAGAAGAGTAAAAAGACGAGTATACACTGTGCTTTGAACTTTTTTTGAAAATAATTTAATTAGTGATCTTTAAAAATTTTCACAGCGTATCTAAGATCCTCTCAGAGCACACCAGTTGAAAATCGCTGGTCCGGAGCCTGTGGTGTGTCCCTGACCTTGGCCTTTGTCCAGGGTTTATGCCCTAAACAGAGGCAGACACTCTGTAGAAGTGGCCCTGTACTCACGCGATCACTATTCCTTCAAACTGACTCAGGTCAGCAAACAAGTGTCCGGAGGCCTTCTGGGCACAACTCATTTCCCAGGCACTTTCCCTGCCATCCTTTCAACCTGTCGTGTCAGCTGCTCCCTGTTCCTGAGTGGACTGGACCCCAGGCAGTGCTCGCCCAGTCCACAGGGTGCCACAGTACCTTGTGCCTGGCATGAGGTCTCATCTGGGGATAGTGAGTGATGACACCTCATCCAGCTTCCCTCCACCCTGCAGGCTGCCCGATGGCCTCTGTCCCTGTCCCCAGGGAAGTTCTGGGTCCCTTACACTTATTGACTAATTCCACCTGGCTTTCCTCCTCCTCCCCCTCTTTTTCTGATTTCAGAGTTAGAAATCATTAGTCCTAACTCTTCTCTAGCAAAGTTCAAGTCATGACTTGGGAGTTCTGAGCCACATGATTACATGTAAGGCCAGACACTACCCTTGAGCCAGTGGGAAGTCATGTCCAGCAAGGACAGGCAAGTCTGCACAGGGAGGAGACCCAGGGTGGGCTTGTCCAGGGAGAGACATTTCTGAGCACCCTCTTGTAGCACCCTGACTACTGGGCTCCACAGACGGACACCAGAAAGAGTCCACCTCCAAGGAACTTGCAGTTTAGCTAATATATATGTGAACAATGTTGTGTGAAAACAATTCACCAGAAATATTGATGTTCATTCCAGAGTGGGGAGGTAGGAAGCCAATTCTTTCTTATAAGATAGCATATAACGTAAATACTTTAAAGACAAAGCACTTGTATTGGCTACACCTTAAAGGTTCCATGGACTCCATTGCAGTGATTGAATTATGTAGCCCCATTAATGCCAACAAAATGTGACCACTTTTCTCTGATTGCATGGGTTCTAAGTTTTCCCTGTAGTAGAGCAAACCTTCCCCACATCATGCCTGCCCCACCTCCCTCACCTGCCACAAGCTCATTTCCCATTTCTTGGGGGAGGACACACCGCAGGGTCCCTGGCTGCATTTACACTCCAGCCAAATGCAGCACCCAGCAGGCATCTGAATCTTCAGGGTTTGCTCTGGGTGACGGATTGGCAATAAGGAAGTTTTCATTTTCAGAGCTCCCCTTCATCTGTCTTGTTAATGTTGGGGTTTGGCCCACAGTGATTCCATAAGGTGTGAATTCTTAATAAGGCTGGAAACAAAATTGCTGTATATTTTAATAGACATGAACTCCTGAACATGCCCCAAATCTTACAGGTTGATGGTCACTTTGACTAACTTTTTCTCCAGGTTCTGTGCTGGCGGTGTTAAATATACAGAGAGGCAGAATTGTCTTCATAATGAACATCAGTATTTTTAAACATGCTGTCTAGATGTTGGCTGGGTGCGAGGTGGGCAGAGGAAAAGTGATTTTACATGGGAACTCATCCCTGGTGTTAAAAATAGTCAATGGGGACATATGATTGATACACAAATATTATCCTATACCACATTATTCAAAGAAAGATTTGATGCTAGATTTGGGGGTGATAGATGAAAGTAAATAGCAAACTAACCCCTCAGACATGTCCCTTTACCTAGAATCTTACCCCTCACCATAGCCCTTGGAAGAAAGCCAGGCCTCACCCATCAGTGACTACCTCCTGGCCTTGACGACGTTGCCCCAACTGTAGAGTTGAGGGGTGAGGAGCCGGATCGTCCAGACTTTCCTCTGTCCTCCAGCCTCCAGCTGCTCTCACCTGCTTCTGCTAGTCTGGGATCAAGTTACTTCCCTGACAATCTCGCCTGGTTAGGGGGATAGTGGGGAGAGGAGGTGGAAAGGATGGATGCAGAGAAGCCTGCAGGCTGAGAGCATGAGAGGAGAGACCGCTCTGGCAGCTCCAGCCTCACTTGGTCAGGGAGCAGGAGCTGGTGCCCTCTGCAAGTGGCCAGGCTTCAGAGGGCAAGAAGAGGGACAGGGTGTCTGTGTTGGCCCTGTGGACCGTCGGCTGACTTTGACAGCATCCTACAGTGTTGTGGGCTGGTGGTGCAGAGTGACAATAATCTGTGTTGCTTGGGAGCAGGGGTGAACTTACCCCCAAATGTGCTCCAATCCCCAGCCCTGCAGGGCGTGGCTAAGAAGGATCCTAGAATCTGGTTCTTCCCAGTGTCATTAACCTTCCTGATTGTTGTGTTAGTAGGCATGAAATGATGGAAAAATAAGGTATGTTTCCTCTCATACCTTATTCTTAACTCACCCACTCATTCATCACCGGCCCCCGAACTGCCTCAGAATATTATTAAGCACAAATCCAGGCTGTTTCATCAAGAATTTTGTTCGGGGTAGGAGGAGCTGGTTACTAGACCTAGTTTACAAGTTTAAGAATTCAGGAGACGGGTGTTTTTCCTGGTGTTTGGCGTAGTCATGCTAGTGAAGGGTGCCTGGCGAGACATGGCTGGGATAGATTAAGGCACAGACAGGGGCAGCCTACTGTCCGTTGTTAAGGTTAGAATCAAAATTCTTAGGCAACATTAAATGTTCTGTGTTTACTATATTTGTTTTTGCTAATGCTTCCTATATCCCAACCACCTATACTGCCTGCATGTTATAAACACAGGCAGACCTTGGAGATACAGCGGGTTTGGCCCAGACCACCTCAATAAAGTGAATATCACATTCAAGCAAGTCACACAAACTTTGTGGTTTCCCGGCGCATATAAATATTATGTTCACACTATCCTTTAGTCTCTTAAATGTGTGATAGCATTATGTCTAAAAAACAATATTAAATTAAGTACACACTTACTTTAAAAATAGTGCCCCCAAATGCCAATTAGCATGTGAGCCTTTAGTAAGTTATAATCTTTTTTGCTGGAGGTGGGTTTTGCCTCAATGATGATGGCTACTGACTAATCAGGGTGGTGGTTGCAAAAAGACAACAAGGAAGTGTGCTTCATTCGTTGAGGCTTCCTTTCATGGAATTCTCTGTGCGTGTGATGCTGTTTGATAGCATTTTACCCATAGCAGACCTTTCAAAATCAGAGTCAGTGCTCTCAGACCCTGCTGCTGTCTATCAGCTAAGTTTGTAGAATATTTTAAATCTCTTGCTGTCAGTTTGACAATGCCCACAGCATCTTCACCGGGGTTAGAATCCAGCTCAAGAAGTCCACTTGCTTTGCTCCTCATCTGTCCAAGTTGGGCCACGAGGTCGCAGCGACTCAGTCTCGTCTAGGCTCCACTTCTCATTCCAGTTCTCTTGCTGTTTCTACCACACGTGCAGTTCCTTCCTCCACTGAAGCCTTGGACTTTTCAAAGTTACCCGTAAAGGTTGAAATCAACTTCTTTCAAAGTCTTGTTAGTATTTCGACCTCCTCCCGTGAATGACCCGTGTTGTTGATGGCTTCTAGAATGGTGAATCCTTTCCAGAAGGTTTTTAATTAACTTTTCAAGATCCGTGATGGGAATCACTATCGATGGCAGCTATATTTGCGGCTCAGCGCCTGTAGCTCAGCAGCTGGGGCGCCAGCCACATACACCAGAGCTGGCGGGTTCTAACCCAGCCCAGACCTGCCAAACAACAATGGCAACTGCAAACAAAAAAATAGCCGGGCGTTGTGGTGGGCACCTATAGTCCCAGCTACTTGGGAGGCTGAGGCAAGAGAATCACTTAAGCCCAAGAGTTTGAGGTTGCTGTGAGCTGTGCCACCACAGCACTCTACTGAGGGCAACATAGTAAGACTATCTCAAAAAAATACACATGCATATTTCCTAAATAATGCAACTTTAAAGTCAGAATTACTCCTTGTTCCCTGGGCTGCAGTGATTGTTGTGTTAGTAGGCGTGAAATCATTAGTGTCTTTGTACATCTCCATCAGAGCTCTTAGGTGACCAGGTGTGTTGCCAATGAGCAGTAATATTTTTTTTTTTTGAGACGGAGCCTCAAGCTATCCCCCTAGGTAGAGTGCCATGGCATCACAGCTCATAGCAACCTCCAACTCCTAGGCTCAAGCGAGTCTCCTGCCTCTGCCTCCCAAGCAGCTGGGACCACAGGCGCCCGCCACAATGCCCGGCCATTTTTTGGTTGCAGCCATCATTGCTGTTTGGCGGACCTGGGCTAGGGATTCGAACCCGCCACCTTAGGTGTATGTGGCTGGCGCCCCAGCCGACTGAGCCACAGGCGCCGAGCCGAGCAGTAATATTTTGAAAGCAATCTTTTTTTTTTTTTTTTCTGAGCAGTAAGTCTCAATAGTGGTCTTAAAATATTCAGCAAACCATGCTATAAACAGAGGTACTGTCATCCAGGCTTTGTGGTTCCATTTATAGAGCACAGGTAGTGTAGATTTAGCATAATTCTTGAGGGCCCCGGGATTTTCAGAATGGTAAATGAGCATTGGCTTTGACTTAAAAATCACTGGCTGCGTTAGTCCCTAACAAAAGAATCAGTCTGTCCTTTGATGCTTTGAAGCCAGCTGTAGACTTCTTGGTAGCTATGAGTGTGGCGTAGCTCTTCCAATAGGAGGCTTTCATCTATTGTACATTAAAAATCTGTTGTTCAGTGTGTGATCTTAGATCTTCTGATAACTTGCTGCAGCTTCTACACATGTTATTAGCACTTGCTGCCTCACCTTGCACTTTGATGTTATGAGAATAACCTCTTTCCTTAACCTTCATGAACCACCCTCTACTAGCTTCCAGGTTTTCTTTGGCAGCCGTGGGATGCCACACCAGCCTGAGGAAACAGGGCCTCCACCATTCCACAGATGAGGGGATGGGGCCTAGGGGCGGGAAGGATCTCTGGGATGTGCACAGCTGGAGTGGCTAGGCGTGTCCAGCAGTCAGCCATCCGGCTGGCGTCTGCTTCTGTCCCCTCCGTCAGAGGAAAGGGAAACACGGGTTCCAGCACACTTTTGGAAGGTTGCTACTGAGTCGGGATCTAAGGTTTGGCATTAGGGGGGGTGTGTATATGTGTATATATATATACAGTGTCTCACTGTGTCACGCTGGGTAGAGTGCTATGGCATCTCAGCTCACAGCAACGTCAAACTCCTGGGTTCAAACTATCCTCTTGTCTCTGCCTCCTGAGTAGGTGGGACTACAGGCTCCCACCATAACATTAGGCTATTTTTATATATAGGGTCTCACTCTTGCTCAGGCTGGTCTTCAACTCCTGAGCTCAAGCAATCCACCCACCTCCACCTCCCGGATTGCTGGCGTGAGCCAGCGTTGGGTACATTTGCAGTGACAAACAGGGCGCTGAGCAGTTACTCTGGACAAGCCATGGTGCTGCTGTAACAGGAGCAGAGATCAGTGAAAACATTGCTCCTGCTCTCCAGGGTGCTCGTTTGGTGGGGGCTGTAATCAAGCGTGTTCATTATTGCCCTGCCCTCCACAGGGGCCCTGAGGAGGGTCCAGCAGTGATGGGGAGCTTCCCCTAACAGGCTGGTTCCAAGGAAGGGGGAACTGACATCTCTGGCCTTGGTGCCCCATGAAGCCTTCTCTCTAACACTTTAGTCTCTATACATATTTATATAAGCCTGAGGGGCTTTTTTGTTTGTTTTGGGGGAGGTTTTTGAGACAGTCTCACTCTGTTGCCCAGCCTAGAGTGCTATGGTGTCAGCCTAGCTCACAACAACCTCAAACTCCTGGGCTCAAGTGATATTCCTGCCTCTGCCTCCTGAGTAGCTAGGACTAGAGGTGCCCACCATAATGCCTGGCTAATTTTTTCTCTTTTTAATAGAAATGGTGTCTCACTTTTGTTCTCATGGTCTAGTCTCAAACTCCTGAGCTCAGGGGATCCTCCTGCCTTGGTCTTCTAGAGTGCTGGGATTATAAGTGTCATCCATGGCACCTGGCCTGAGCCTGAGTTTCTTGAGGCTAGAGATGGGCTTCACCCTGTGTCCCCAGTGGCAGCACAGTGCTTGGCTCATTTGTAGGCTCCAGTGATGTCTTCTGAGTGAGCGAGGCTGCCTGATGGCCAGTGAGCCTGGAGAGGTGACTTGGGACTAAATCGTGAAGCTAATGTGCAGTTGAGGGGCTTTGCCTTCTGGTGGAAGCAATGTGGTCTCCAGTCTGCACCAAATAAGGGCGGAAGCTGGGGCGGGGTCCCCTGCACAGCCTGAGATCTGTAATCAGGTGGAGTAAGCCATGTGACAGGAACACAAGTGTCAACAGCAAGGAAGGAGAAGACTGTGGGGACTCTGCTGCGGCGCCTGGCAGGATAGGACCCACTCCGGCCTGGCCATGGAGACCTGAGCAACTCTGGCTCCAGGGAAGAGGCTATCCTGGCTGCAGGGTCTCCAGTCTCTGAGCAAAGAATTACAGGAAGATTCTAGCTCAGAGAACTTCAGGACTTTTGCTCCCAGGAGCCGGTGCCGACCTGGGCTGGGCAAGAGAGAAGCGCGCCTCTCCTGAGAGAGAGCTTCTATCCCAGGAGTACAAGGGCCTTTCACGTGCCCCCCAGGGGTCGCCACAATGTCCTTAATTTTCACATCCAGCAGACACGCTCCTGTGGGACTCATAGGAACGTGGCTCTTCCCTTGGGTGCCTCTTTCCTGTCACCTCCTGATGGCTTCTGCAGGGGAATCCCTGGGGGAGACAGGTCTTTGAGCTTTGGAAGTGGGTTTGTCCTTCAGCTGCAACATGGGGGTGCCTGACGTTCTGAAAACTCACCACAAAATTTTGAAATCCGCTAATAAAGACAACTCAGAAGAACCTGAAAGGGAGGATCTCGTGCTGTCCCCTCTCCCCAGCCGGCACCAGCCCTAAAGTGATCAAAACAGGCCAAGGAAGAAAGGAAAGAGAAACGGAAGGCAGAAAACTTTAAAAGTTTAAATAAAGTCCTCAAGTGGCATTAAAACATTGACCCAATTGAAACTTGTAGGCTCCATCACAGCGGCACGTTTAATGGGCTCGCCTGTACATTTATATCAGGAAAGATGTGTTACCAGCTCCCCCAGAGTGTAAAGTGTGCCCAAAATAGAGATCGAAGAGTGGCTTTATCCTATAGTGACTCAGCGTCGGCTAAGAGGGAAGATGAACACAGCATGACGATATTCACCACAGGAAGTTCACGGGCACAGAAACCAGGGGTGGGATGCTGGTGACACCCCGTGGCCTCCTCACGGTCCCTTGGCCATGTGCTGGGCTGACAGCAGCCCCGTGAAGCAGGCCTCACACAAAGCACAGAGCCACTCTCGGGTCACCATCCAAGGCCTCTTTTATTAGCTGACCGTGTTCCCAAATGGGATGCCACGTGCAAAGAGACCCAGTGGGTGTGCCCTCCTTGTCCTGGTTGGGACATTCAGGAGCACACTTGAATGTACACAGGCCCACGGATGTGAAAAAGATGCCGTCTTCAGAAGGCTCTTGGCCAAGCTTAACATTAACTTTAAAAAATGGTTTGGAACATTGCAGGCATTTCTTCAAGCCAGTGTTGGATACAATCCCCGATTAATATCACGTTTGTCAAGCTCTGTAGTTTTCAAAACATCCCTGGCCTCTCTGAAAGTCCTCATAAAATAGCATCCCCCCAAAACGCAAGGCACCATGTGAGGAAGGAATTGAAGCCAGCAACGTGAATTTAACTTGAGGTCCCTAAGCTGGAGGTGTGCTGGCTTGTTCTGGTGACCACCAAGGGCTTTCAGCCCACAGGAGGGCCCTCCTTGTGGCCCTAAGCCCTGATAAATTGCCTGGGCACCAGCCGCCCTGTGGGGGCAGAGCAGAGGTGTGTGAATCGTGACTGAATTGTGCTGCAGTGTGGGAAGCAGCCTGCCGTGGGGGAGAAACCAGGCTGGGGTCCAACACAAACAGTCCAGGGGCAGGGGGAATGTTCCCTGCGACCTGTGTCCCTGAGTGATTGGAAAATGCTAAGCTTGTTCTAAATCCACTTTCACGATTCTTGTGGGGCGGGCATCCTTAAGAGATTGATTCACCTTAGAAAATTCTGGATTTACCCTTGCTCTCCAGACTTTCCCTTGCAGCAAACTTTATTCCCCAAGGTTTGGGCTTTGGGGATAAAGACTAATGTCCATGTCAAAATGATTCTTGATAAAAGCATCCTGGATGTTAAATATTTATTTTAAGCTAAATGTTACAACTTTTGAGAGGTTAAAAAACAAATGCATTTTCATGCAGAGCTTTTACTAGTCAGTGTCTGGGTTTCTTTAGGCTTTTCCACTTGGCGCTGCGGCAGCCAGCTAGCAAACTGCCTTCCAGAGATGGGCTGACAAGGGTGCAGAAATGAAGAAATAAACAAAAAGCCATGTTAATTTCAAGCTTCAGTAGGAACACAAAAGAAATATTAACATTTGCCGAATGACAAATAATGAAATTTCTAACGCTTCTAGCAAGCTTTTGTAAGCTCTCCTGGAATTTTCTTTCCATCAGGTACAGCACGTTCATAACCAGCAGTGCACAGTGAGAGTAGTTTGATAGGTTTAATTTAAAAGATTGGTACCTCCAAGGATACTGTGTTCCTAATGTAATTCTGTAGCCCTAATTACACTTCTCTGTCTACTCAGAGTAGCCATGTCTCCTTAGTATAGTTTTTATCATTGTTTCATGCTATGGGTTGACTAGGTCCCCTCCAAAATTCAGGTTTTGCCAGTGTGATAGGATTAAAAGGTGGGGCCTTCAGGGTGATAGGTCATGAGGGCTCCTCCCTGATGAGTGGTATTAAGGCCCTAAAAAACAGGTTTCCCAGGAGGTGCCTGTGGCTCAAAAGAGTAGGGCACTGGCCCCACATACTGGAGGTGGTGGGTTCAGGCCCAGCCCTGGCCAAAAACTGTAAAAAACAAAACAAAAACAGGCTTCCCACAGCGTGCACCCAGCTGGCTCTCCTGCCCTCTTCCCCCAGACACAAAATGCTGGTGCCTTGGTCTTGGACTTCCCAGCCTCCAGAACCGTGAGGAATAAATTTTTGTTCTTCATAAATGCCCCCCGGCTCAGGTGTTCTGTTACAGCAGCACAAGCAGAGTAAGACATTTGCTCACTGAGTGAAGTTACTTCACTCTGCTAGAAGGACAAGCACGGGATTGTTTTGTCATTATTATTATGTAAAAATAAAATGTCAGCCTCTAGGTCCTACTTATTTCCTGTTTCCCTCGCAGGCGTGGTCTTCAGAAGTCTGTCCTCATACCTTCATGTAGTTATTTTCCACGTTGGGAACTATTAAGGTCCTAAAATTCGCATTCATGTGTCAACTAGATGTGAAGTACTATTAATTTAAATTTAATTCAATTAGCACATGCTTTCGGACCCGCCCCCTGCACACAGGGACTGTGTGACGTGTCTTCTGGGCACTTCCCCGGGCTCTCCCAGGACTTTACTCCTGGGTGTTTCCATGCAAAGAAAAAGGAGCTGTGGCAGAGGAGGGGACACATATCTGGATTTAGTCTGTTAAACCCGATAGTCAGGCCTTCTGTCTGTCTGGTCACCCCTACTATAAGGCCATGCTCATGTAGGAAGGCTTCATTCACTATGTCCAACACTCAGCAAGTGCTTGCCGCACAGTGGGAAACTGACATGTCTGCTGGGCAGGCAGGAAGGTATGGTGAGCATGGCCTTTGAGGTGGGCAGAAGGAAGTGTAGGACACCAACAAGGATGAGTGTGAGACTACCCCTCTCAGCTGGAATGCTAAGAGTTCAGCATGGTTGAGCCTCGGGCAAGGTCAGCACACTCGCCCACACAGGCCAGCCACATCTGTTTGCTTACCCATTGTCTGCGGCGACTCTTGTGCCATGTCGGCCGAGATGAGTAGCTGCAACAAGGAGGAGCTGGCCTGCTAAACCAAAAATATTTGTCATCTGTCCCTTTACGGAAAGAGTGTGCTGGACTCTGCTGTAGAGGAATAGAGCAAAGATGAGTGCATTACCCCAGGAAGCTATCGCAGAGTGACAGAGCATACTTGGTTCTATTTTGATCAGGGGACTGACCTGATCTGACATGGATATGGTTTAGGATGGAGCTTTGGGAAGGGGATCGGCTGTAGGAAAACCAATTAGGAGGATATTATAGTCACCTGTTCAGGCATCAGTGAACAAAGAGCATCATTCTGAGTCTTATCTAAGAGTTGGCTGAGTACACGTTGTCCCCTGGACTAGAAACCCTCACCCGTCTCCTGGTCATGTCACCAGCTTGGGGTTCCACCTCCCAGGTCCTTACAGAAACCTCAAGGCAACTTCTCCTCCCCAGTGTCACATCCTCCTTCCTCTTTGGTGGTCTCTGCACAGACATTTAACTCACAGCGTGGCATTTGGTTCTCGCTGACGTCAACTTTCTTCTCAGACTCTTTCTTCTTTTCTCCACAATAAATTTCTGCAAGGTCAGAAACTCTGGTGCTTGCTTCTGTCCCACCTCCCCAGTGGCCCCACTGCCTTGTCAGTCTGTAAAGGGGCGTTGAGAACTGCTTAAGATGAGAGTCACCAGGCAGCAAAGTGAGTCGTGCCACTTAAATATGGAAGCAGATCTGGACCTCCGAACTCAAAGTACTCAGTGTGTGTGGCGTGGCCACCACTTTTCATGTGCCCTCTCCTAATGTTTGTGTGCAGTGTGTGGCCTGTCACATAACCCGTCACTGCAGGAGCTGCAGCCGCACTTCTCAGTGGTTATCATGACATTTTTATCCTAACTGGCCCTATTTATATATTCGGTGATGATACAGCCACTGAGCAGGATGTGTGGTAAGGAGAAAACACACTCTATCTCATTCCACAAATTAGTCAGAATACATCAAGCTAATAACGGTAAGAGCAAGCATCTGTCTTTCTGATGCACCAACATCTATCAGATGAAGCGATTAAACCCATGTCAGTCATTTTGGTACAATAAAACTAAAATTAGACACAGCACAAACACAGTAAAGACGAGAGTGTTTATGCCAGTGTTTTCAGACGACAGGCAGATGCTGAAGGCTGGGGACTTTCAGGACAGGTCAGTAGAGGCAGTTGCAGAGGGAGAGCGGGTGGGTGGAGGGAAGTGGGGGGGGGCGGGGCTGAAGCCCCAAGTGAACACCTGACGCCTCTTTCTCAGCTTGAAAAATGCAAAAGTTTTGGAGATACAAACCGGGTTTTACTTAATAATATTCGTTAATGACCTAAACCAAGAGAGAATCTCCTACTTAATGAAGTAATTAATTAGCTCTGGGAATTGACGTGGAAAACAGAAGACTAATTGATTAATATGATTACTGTGTTCATTTGTCTTCCTTTCATGGAGAATAGCCAGAATTGGGTCCATGGCAGGTTTGCGACTCAGGGTTAGCCTGAAACCATTCTGCCTGGAAGCATTTTTTGTCTTCCCGTCTGGTTGTCTAAGTCCCCTGTTTGGGCCTTGGTTCCTGCCCTCCATGGCGCCCTGTTCTTCCAGCCGAGCTAGAACCCCATCCCCTAAATGGCCTTGGGCTGTCTGGAACTATGGCTTTCTTCCTTCTTTAAGTCACCAATTACCGAATCAATGCCATACAGCTTACCATTTAATTTTTCTTACTGCTTTATTTGTGGGCTAATGGAAAATAATTAAAAGATTAAAAATCTCCCCTCACTGTGCGTTAGCTGTGTGAACCCTGACCTCACTGAGCAGGTAAGAGGGAAGCTCTGAGCATTGAGGAGGGAACGTCAGGGAAGGCTTCTTTAGCATCCCACATGCATTTTACTAACTGGCCTCCTTATCATCTGCAGTATTTTTTTACGTATTATTCTTTATTCCTCAATTACATTTCGATCTACATCTCCAAACCAAAAGCAAATTTTTGAACATCCCTTAAGAATGGGCTTTGCCCCGTGCCAGACAATTTGCTGGAAATTGAAAACAAGTAAATGATAAAAACCAATGTGTTCAGGCTTCAAGTTACCCACTGCCACTGCAGGTTGGCAGAGGGTAAGGACAACCCCCCCTCCAACTTCCCCTACACCCCCTCACCCCCCTGAAACAATCAGAATGTAAACGGTAGTGGGACACCTAAGCCAGCCAGTCTGCACCGCCCTGGGATGGGCTGAAGACTCCCCCACCCCCAAGCCCTGGGAGGCCTCACACAGGTGGCTGTGACAGCCCTCAGCCTCCAGGGCTTCCCCAGCCCCATCTTCCTCCATGTCGTCTTGCAAAAAGAGCCAGAAGATGCTCAGAGAGGATTTGGGGGAATTTGGCAGTGTGCTCAGAAGCTCTGATGGCTGACTGATTTCCCCAGATAGCCTGGTCTCTAGGAGGGAGAGCTGACAGCAGCAGCGAGGAAGAGGCTACTCCCTAGGAGGGTCAGAAAGCCTGCTGCTGCCATCTCCCCGTGCTGCTGGCCACCCTCCTGCTCCAGCTGACGGCCTTCTGCACTCTCAGCTCCAAGTTGGCATTTTCATCTGCCCTCCGTGAGCTGTAGGACGGGGATGGGGGGCTCTGTTGGTTTCAAATAAGATTTACTGGGCATCTTTCTCCCCCCTCACCACCCCTCCTTTTTTAATGAAAAAATGTTCCAACCACTGCTTTTCTAATCACCACTATTCTAACCACTGGGACTTTCTATTCTACACAAATCTATTGCTATTGAAATATTTTAATTGTCGCGGGTGGTAAATTTTGCCTTATGGGCTTTGTTTTTTGCAAGGATAATACCAAAGAAATTATAAAACATTAAATCATACCAGGGCTGAAAAAAGTTAAAATGTAAATTCTTTATAAATATAATAGGAGTTAAGGATAAGGTAACCGTATAGAAGACAACCCCCGACGATCAAATAAATTGTGATTCTGGTCCAATGAGCTTAACCAACAGAGTGAATCAAAATTTACTTTCAATTATTTTTGTAAGGTTCTCGTGTTCTGAAGTAAAGACTCAACCTGACCTCTTTTCTTTTTATAGTAGTTAATGGTTAGTTGATGTATTTAGAACTTTCCCAGTTGTTTTTATAATCTCGACTGGTCTTTAATATGAAAGATATTTTATGATTTCATGCCAACTTAAACCAATGCAGCATTTGATTTTCAAATCACAAAGTCCGCAGTTAATTCTGTTGCTATTCATGTGTTACAAGGTAGAATGTAAATCTCACGAGGGCAGGGAGATTTGTAGGGGAGATTTGTCCATCTGTTTCATACCCTATATTATCTTCAGCATCTAAATGAATGCCTAGCTTCTCCCCTGGTCACTAGGTAAGGGTTGAAGGAAGGAAAGAATGAGCTTTAAATGTAACACATAAGAAATTAATAAAGATCTCCTTATAAAAATCCAGAACAATGTATTACAGTGTTCAACTTCACATATGTCTTTTTAAAGCAGAACTGTAAATAGCAAATGGGAGTAATTAAAAGTAATTTGTCTTGCCCATCTGAACTACAGCTTTGCATGCCTAGATTTGTGTAATGCCTATTTCTATTAAATGCACTGAAGTCACTTCATTAAAACTTTATTCACAACCGAAAGTGCCACAAGAGCGCCTAATCCATTTTGGCACACAGATCATATAAATAGTTCTTAATCGGCTTCAATTTTCTGATCTGCATACAGCAGTGTTTATAGAGACTGGCATAGAGATAGGTGCAGAGCGCAGTGCTAGAGAAAATGTCACGGTAGCAGTTCTTTTTAAGTAAGTCTCTAAATACAAAGTTCACCGGTGTTGTTTTCCATAAACCTGTCTTTGATGTAATTCCTATTTCTTTTAATTATTCTACTTCTTACCTTTATAATCCTCTACTATTGTCTGACATGCCAATTTCAATTCCCTGACTTGCAGTTGTAATACTTTGTTTTCAAATATCCTAACACAGTTTTAATGTTCTTTCTGTAGCAAATCACTCTTTCGGTTCATGGCTTCAAATCGTGAATTTTAAAAGTATTATTTTTCAAGTTGTAATCAGAACTAGAAGATATTTAAACGTGGCTTTAAAAATCTGTTCTGAATTATCAGGAATGCGGAGATGACAGATCCTCAACCCTTTTTTTTTTTTTTGATAGTCAATAGGAATGATCAGTAATTACACAATGTGTCTTTTGTCATGCAAAGAGCTAGGAAGGGACATCCAGAATCTCAGTTCAGACTATGTATCTGGGGAACCCTTCAAACCTGATGCCCCTTCATGAGCCCTGAAAAAACATCCCTGGTGTGGATCAGCCGGCTTTCTGGTAGGCACCTGAACCTTCTCAGACCTTCTCTCAAACCAAAATGTTTAGCTTTACTTATATCAAGTCACATTTATCAAACATCTGAAAGCAATTTTGAGAGTAATTGCAACCCCATCTTTTAGTAGACTAGGGAAACATTGTCCTTCCTTTTGCTCTGTGTGGCATCTCAATAAGTAAACAGTCAAAATGATGGGCAGAAGAAGAAAATAAAGCTGAATTGTAGTTTGAAATTCAGCCACGGGTATTGTTGTGCCTGGCTTCCGTGTTGACCTCATTGCCATATGACTGCCGTCAATAGCTCTTTATATTTAATCTATTTCTTCAAAAAGCCATACTAACACATTTATAATGTCCGTAGTCTTTTCTTCCCATTATAATCGATGTGGCTTAGCATTATTACAGGGTTTTGTATGTGTGAAATATAATCTATTTGATTATCCTAGGCTTTAGTACCTTTTATTTCATCTTTTAATTCCCCCCCCCCCACTTGACTGTGGCAGTATTGTTGCTAATGAAACAATTCAGTGAGACCCGGGAATTTCTCTGGCTTTTATGTGGTCCCATGGCCATCTCTCCTTGCCAGATTCCATCCCCATATGAACTGTACTCAACAGTTAATTTTTGAAGTGCCTGCGACAGCCTCATTTTCTCATTGTGACAAATGAGTCTTGAAAGGCTGAATTTAAGAAGATGGTTTTTAAGATCTTTCCGTCCAGAAAAGAAAAATGGGCTTATTAATGTCACCTTTGTCTTCAATTATACGTAGCCACAATCTCGTTCTCTCCCTTCTTGGGTATCGTCTCCTTGCTACGTCACCAGTTCCTCAGAGTGGGAGACTGTGGCTTTTGTTTAGTGTCTGTCCTTTGCAATGACCCCCTGGCCAAGATCATGATCTCCTGGCTGGGAGGACGGTGCTGTGATTCTTCTGGAAAGGTCACCCCCCCACACACCTGGAATGATAACCCCTCAATTTTTATAATAAAGTTGTTAGCTGAAGGGATTAACCCACAGATAGAAATTTTTAAGGTCACATCATTAGTTTTGTTGTTTTTGATAAGAAAATTGAATCCGTTTTGCCGTAAATTACCTTCATCATATAGGGCACAGGTTAAAGTGATCCTGCCACTTGAATTCTTTCCTGGTTATTTGATTATTTTCAAAATATCTTGACATTTGAAAGGTATGCAGGCAAAAGCCAAACATGTAAATAATGACATTATAGGAATAACACGCTCATCCGTCTTTTTTATTTTACCATTTTTAACCATTTGCATTCAGAGCTGTACCAGCTAATACCCGATTTAATGTGCAATTTTAACATTAACCAGTCAGGTTCAGAAATTTCCTTTTTTTTGAGACAGAGTCTCACTGTGTTGCTCTGGGTAGCGTGCAGTGGTGTCACAGCTCACAGCAACCTCAAACTCTTGGGCTTAAGCAATTCTCTTGCCTTAGCCTCCCAAGTAGCTAGGACTACAGGCACCCGCCACAATGCGTGGCTATTTTTTGGTTGTAGTTATCATTGTTGGTTGGCAGACCCGGACTGGATTCGAACCCACCAGTGTATATAGCTGGTACCCGAGCCACTGAGCTATAGGTGCCATGCCCAGATCCAGAACTTTCTCATAACATTTGTAACTCTTAATCACAAAATTAATGGCATTAAGCTTTAGCAGAATTGATTTCATTTGTTAATTTTTCCTAATCAAACTTCAGACATGTATCGGGACTTCAGGTGAGAGAAGTTAACTTCTCTCAGAACTTCAGTTAAATGAAAAGTAAATCGTATGTTTTCTGCAACATTTCTCATTAAATCAGACATATTTGGTTAATATTGAGGTTATCTGACAGTTATTGCATAAGATACTATTGATTTTAATCTATGTGTAGCATGTGCAAATAAATGCTCTCTTCACTCTGACCTAAAAGGTCAGCCAGAGTAAAGCAGAACGTATCGGCTACTTACGCCACGTGACACGAGATTGTTCTAATGGGTAAAGGAAATGAACGAATGTTTTATATATTATACAAATGTGCAAATGTTTTCCTGGGAATCCGGCAATTTCTTTTCTTTAATGTAGCTCATTCTTTGTTCTTTTCTGACTGTGAAAGCCAACAAGTCTGTGCCACTTCTGAAATGACAGTCACTGCATGAGGATCCCTCAGCAGTGATTCAGCTCTAGGTCAGTGACACCCTGCAGTGTGATTCGTTGTCACAAAGCGCGGGTCAAAAATTCTAAAGTTGATCATGCGAATGTTAGTAAGTTACAAAAAAAATTATAAAATTGAATTTAAAGGTATGAATTGGTGCCGTTTCCTAAGGATCCATTTAGCAAATCATGCCAGCAGCCATAAATACTTTTCCTTGACAATCTTATGTCTTAAAATTATCAATAATTTTTATCTAACTACCTCTGGTTGGATAAAATCCAACTTTTTTATCAAAGACAAAATCAAATGAGCAAGAAAAGTTCGCAAAGTGGACTATAAGTAATCGGGGGACTCTCCCAATTACAGGGTGGCCAGAAAGTTTGTGTGTAACTTAAAATAGTAAAAAATTGCATGTGAACTTTCATTATAGACTATCAAGTGACCAAAAAAATGCAAAATTGTATGTGCACTGTGATCACACCTACATATCTGAGGACTTCGGTGAAAAGCTATTGAGTTAAGGTTGGAAGATGAATTTTTTTACATGTTAGTTTCTTATATTGTTACAAAGTTGAATACCTTTTCTAACTTTTTATGTCAGCACTTTAGGGAGAACTAGAAGAGATAAGTCAATAATTCCACGTCATATCACCAAAAATAAGGTGTCTCATCGTAGAATGCCATTTAACCATCCATTTGTCACACTGAAGAAGAGTGGCTGCCTTTTTGAGGGTCTGTTACCTACTCCCAGAAAGTAATTTACTCAGGGGGACCGTTTGTTCTGTAGTATCTTACCGTCCAGTTAAACCCCCAAGGAAGAAAGTGGTATTGGCCATTTGACAAACAGACCTTTGACCTTTGAGGACAGTCATAAGCCACTTGATGTTTCCAGTGAGCCTGGGGTTTTGTGTTATCGTGGTGACAGTCTCTTTTAGAGGACACTCCGCGGCCAGCCCCTCTGCACATCTCAGGAGGCCTGAACCCCTGGGAGGTGGGCTGCAGGCTGAAGAGTTGCTTGGCGTTCCCGCTCTGTTTTAAACTCTGAATTTTTTTTATAAGAAATACTTTTTTTGACCTTTTCATGGAAGAAGGGAGGTCCAAAATAGGTAAAGTGTTGCTCTTCACGTGTGCCAGTGACATATTTTGAAAATGGCAATGTCCAAAACTCGCTTACCATGTCATCCCTACCCTTTTCTCGGGTGTATTTTTGATGGTGTGTCATTGCCAGCCCTTATAGAAATTGGCTTCTGCCTCCCAACAGTCACTGCCCATCAGCAGGGCCTGTTGCATAATTGCTGTCTTGAAAGCACCATCTGGGCAGTTCAGTGTTTAAGAAAAAAAAATCAAACCTTATTGATTTGAAAGAGTTTACCATCTAGTTGGAAACAGAACAGAAGCCATGAAATGACTGAAGAACACTCTGAAAGCTCGAGATGAGCAAGTCACATCATGAACAGTCGTGCCGAACGGAATGCTGGGGGATCTTGAACAAATGAGCAGCTGGGTCAGATTAGCTAAGCAGATGGCACTGGGTGCCCAGGTGGAGTGAGCACGCATGGGAAAGAAAGTTGAGCGCCAGGCACTATTTAGAGGGTGTGCGTTTGGTGATGTGATGAGAATAAAGAGCACTTGCAGATTTCTTATAAGTGGATAATAGGATAGAAATTGGGACTAAGCAGCGGATGGATGGACGGACGGACAGACGGATGGATTAGTGTGGCCAGCAGGCTGTGGGCAGGACTTCAGCCAGGAGAAACTAGGTCAGTGCTTGCATAGCCAGAGCAACAGCTCGGGAAATGGGAAGGGCACAGAAAATTCCAGATATTTCACATAAAAAGAGTCTGCTAGGTTTCATTTAAAAAGTGTCAAATGTGAGATAAGAACAAAGAGGGGGAATGAAGGAAAGGAATTTTAAACCTTAGGACGTGGTGGTGGTGGTGTTGATGGCAGGTTAGGGCCATCGGAAGCACTCTGACTTGCGAGCTTCAGTGTGTTGTAAATATGACTGTGTCTGGCACCAGCAGGGTGCCCACACAGACCAGTACGTAACAAAGGTGGGGAGCAGTTAGGACCAGAGATGAGATGTTTCAATCCTTTCTGCGTTGGATGAGTTAATATGCAGGAGGGAAAAAGAGCTGAAAGTCATTGGTCACCTGAGATAACAATGGAGAACAGAGAAAGGAGGCAGCAGAGAACGTGGGGCTGCGGTGCAGTCTCAAACCTCCTCCCACTGGGGCGGAGAGCAGCAGTGGTCTCAGTGTCTCCCAAAAGGGGTGTTCTAACCGCAGTGAGGGTGGGAGCCGTGTTGTAGGAATAAAGGTGGAGGGTTTGTAGGACAAAACCTCAAAGTCCTTATCTGGATTAGTTGAAAAAGAAAAGTGCGGATGACAGGGAGAATAGGAAGATGAAAGCAGAGGCAGATGAAGCTGGGTTTTTGCTTCTTTTTTTCAGTACAGGAGAAATCTGGACCTGTTTAGGTATGAGGAAAGAGCACTAAATTAAGGGAACTGGATGTGAGGGGAGCGTCCCTGTGGGCATGGGGGACCATGTGTGAGGGGAGAGTTCCCATGCACACAGAGAGACCATGTGTCAGGGGAGAGTTCCCATGCACACAGAGAGACCATGTGTCAGGAGAGAGTTCCCACACGCACAGAGGGACCATGTGTGAGGGGAACTCAGAGAGACCACATATGAGGGGAGAGTTCCCACGCACGCTGAGAGACCAGGTGTGAGGGGAGAGTTCCCACGCGCACGGAGGGACCACGTGGGAGTGGAGAGCTCCCACGCGCACGGAGGGACCAGGTGTGAGGGAGAGTTCCCATGTGCATGGAGGGACCACGTGTGAGGGGACAGCTCCCACACGCATGGAGGGACCACGTGTGAGGGGAACTCGGAGAGACCACATATGAGGGGAGAGTTCCCACGTGCATGGAGGGACCAGGTGTGAAGGGAGAGTTCCCATGCACACAGAGAGACCATGTGTCAGGAGAGAGTTCCCACACACACAGAGGGACCAGGTGTGAGGGGAGAGTTCCCACGCGCACGGAGGGACCACGTGTGAAGGGAGAGTTCCCACATGCATGGAGAGACCACGTGTGAGGGGAACTCGGAGAGACCACGTATGAGGGGAGAGTTCCCATGCGCATGGAGGGACCAGGTGTGAAGGGAGAGTTCCCACGCCCACGGAGGGACCAGGTGTGAGGGGAGGATCCTCATGGACTGGAGAGGACCAGGTGTGAGGGGAGGGTCCTTGTGGACAAGGGGTACCAGGTGTGAGGGGGGAAGATCAGGTGTAAGAGGAGGGTCCTCATGGACAAGGGTCGGGTGGACCAGCTGTGAGGGGAGGGTCCCTGTGGAAGCACGGCCTATGGGCCCAACCCACTGAGGTCTGTTCCTGTGTCAGCCTGCGTGTGGACACTGGCTTGGCAAAAATCCAAGAGAAGAACAAGGGTCTGAGGGCTTGTGAAGGAAGACGATTGGGCACAGACCAGGGGTGGCTTTAACAAGAGTGGGAGATGGAATTCAGGAAGCTTCTGGGCTAGTTCCTTCTCATCTGTGAGTCTGTCTCTGGCTTCAAAGGTTGGGAATGTGGAAAGTGCTGATGTCTCAAGGTTAAATTTCACCCCAGAGTCTCACTGAATTTAACATTTATATTTTGTTAATATAATGTCTCAGGAATTCAGTTTTACCCCAAAGCCACTATTTACAGTTTTCTGTAAGCGTGGGTGATAAGATCTTCAGGGCTGAAGCCCCTCTCCCGCCATCAGTTGCCTTTAGGGCCACAACTTTCACCTGGGACACCAGTGGAGACACCAGTAGCCCCCAGCAGCATTGCCCTTTTCCTGCTAAGGAATTTTCGATTTGGTTTCCCATCTGCACCTCAGGACAGCCAACGAAGCAAGGTCACCCAGCTGTAAGTGGCCAGCTGCTGTCCAGACCCAGGCACAGCTTTCAGCTCCACCATGCTGTCCTCTCTGCAGTGTAGACCCCCTGTGGCTGGGCACAGAGCCCCTTCTGGTGATCCTTAGTCCAGTCCTCCAAATGCCAAGGCTGTTGTTCTGTGAACCCATGACTGAGCCTTCTTGGCACCAGGGACTGCTGGTTTCATGAAAGACAAATAAGGCGGTGCAACCTAGATCCCTCACATCCACGGTTTACAGGAGGGTTCGCACTTCTATGAGGATCTTCTGCCACCGCTGATCTGACAGGAGGCAGAGCTCAGGCAGTGATGCCAGCGATGGGGAACGGCTGTAAATACAGATGCAGCTTCACTCGCGGGCCCACCACTTACCCGCTGCTTACAGCCTGGTTCCTAACAGGCCATACACCAGTACCGGTCTACAGCCCAGGGGCCTGGGACTGCAGATTTAAAAGTATACTATATGAAGAAGGCCAAGACCAACAGAAACAAGAACTGAGAGGAAAGACTTCATGGTGGTGGAGGGGACTGGAGGTACCTGGTGAAGCGTCCACATGAGACAAAGGCAGAAGGAAGGGGCGGGATTCGGAGATGCACAGAGGAAGTCCTGCTGCTGGTGGTGGCCTGACACTGAGCCAAGGGCCGTGGTGGCCAGTGGGAAGGTGGGGACAGGTGACAGAGATCCCTGACAGCCAGGTGGCAGGGCAACATGACTACTTCACAGGAGTGAGAGCTGTCCACATGCAGCCCGGTATGTGGACCTGATCTGAGTGTTGTGGGTTCCCAGGATGTCTCTAATGGTGAATATTGGCCAGTGGTTTATAAGCCAGATCACAGGGTGCCCTCATAACCTCACAGAAGAAAAAAGCCTGACAAATGAACTTTGTTTGTTTCCTTCATCACCAAAGTGATAGATCTGGCAAGGAAATGACAGGCAGGTCCTTACCTTTGTGTGGTGCTTCCCTGCTGAAAGTACATTCCAAACTTCAGCGAGGCACTTAACAAGGGCTTGAGATTCTCTGAGCAAGATGAATACCGGCTAGGGATTGTTTGGGGGGCAGGGAGGTGGTGGTTAGCAAAACACGCAAAGAGCATGGAATAAAGAATCACTAGCTAGCTCTCACAGGGTGTCCAACCTGTGGCCCACAGGCCGCATGCAGATTTTTTGAGGCCTATTTTACACATCTGTGATATCAGGAAAAGTATGCATGGACCTTTTTTTTCTTTCTCATCAGCTTTTGCTAGTGTTTGTGTATTTAATGTGTGGCCCAAGACAACTCTCACTCTTCCAATTTGCAGCACAGAAGAAAAAAAGTCAGATACTCCTACTGGAGTGTGATCCTTTATAGATGCTACAGGAACCTGTGTGAATGAATTGAATAAAACTCTTATCAAGTTTGAGGGTAACACAACCTTTGGAAGAACAACTAAGATCCTGGATGAAAGAATCACATTCGAAAAAGATCCCATTAGAACAGCGTGAACTAAGCTGACCACGCATCATTCAATGAGAATAACAGACTTATGGAGGTTTCTTTTAGTCAATTAATGGGAGAAACCTGAAATAATGTTAAAAGGCTTTGGGAAGGGCTGGGGGTCATGGATCACACTGTAATCCTAGCACTCTGGGAGGCCGAGGTGAGAGGATCCCTTAAGCTCAGGAGTTTAAGACCGGCCTGAGCAAAAGTGAGACCCTGTCTCTACTAAAAATAGACAAACTAGCTAGGCATGATGGTGGGTGCCTATAGTCCCAGCTACTCAGGAGGCTGAGGCCAGGGGATCACTTGAGCCCAAGAGTTTCAGGTTACTGTGAGTGAGACTAAGGCCACTGCACTCTAGCCTGGGCAACAGAGTGTGACTCTGTCTCCAAAAAAAAAAAAAGAAAGATTCTGCAGGGGGCAGGGAAGTATCAGGGGCAGATAGTTATATAAGGGTGGTTAGTATCAGATAGCTGTCAAAAGGGTTAATGAGTCTTAAGACTGAGTAAGAAAAACAGTATTTAGAGCAAAAGAGATAAGAGTGCCATTGTAGCATGTTTATTACATGTGGAGTATTTTATTGTGGGGGCAGTTAAACTTTTAATGTGAAGAGCAGCTGAAGGATCTGGGGATGTTTGTTTAGCCTGGAGAAAAAAAGAGAAGACCTCAAGGTTTGTGAGGACTGTTTCAAGTCTGTAGTTGGTTGCCATGCTGAGGCCACCACAGGCAGGTGGCTCTATCCCACAGTCCCCCAGCAGGCACACCAGGGCATTCTGGGCTACACAGATGTTTGACCGGTTGAGCTGCTAGTCCGTGGAGGATGTAACAGGTCTGACTTACAGGTATCAGGGATTCTGGGGAAGACCCCTGTATGGGTCTGGTACCTTCTCCAGGGTTTCTGGTACATAAGCATTACCCAGCAGTGTGCCGTAGCCAATTTGGACCAGCTTGTAGGGCCTGGTGGTGAATAATCAGGAATTTTATGAGCTAGGAGTTAAACTGTTGGTTGCTTTAAATCTGCAGGCAGTACTAATACCAAGGAAGCTGGCAACAGATCAGCCCCATCCCACCCCCATCCTCATACCTCCAGGACTGTCCATAATAAACAGCGTCTATTAGAGGCCTTGATTCTCTGGAATGTGGAAGAGCGGACCAGGGGAAGGGAACATCCATGTTTATGTTCTTTGGACTTTCCAGATCCTGTTTCCCTTCTTAATTGTGCACAGCTCCCCTTTGGTCCTCATACCACTTCCTATCTCCTGCCAAGATCTGGAGCCTGTGAGTTTCTGTCACTGGATCTGCCAGGGAAACTCAGATCTCTTCTGTTTCATGGAATAATTCTTTCCTTGTTGGGTATCTAGACTGGCTCGCCCTCTGCAAGAGGTGCCGCCTACCTGGGCCTCAGCGCTAGCCGAAAGGACTGTGAAGCCCATTGAAATAGGATTTGAAAACACCTGGGCTGTTGAGAACCAATGATTACAGGTGCAAGGTCCAGCCCACAATGTACAAAGCCCTGCAGCCCATCTGGCAGTAACAGCCTAAAAGATGGGGCCTTCGGGTTGACCTCAGATCAGTGCCTGGGCAGAGAACAAACAGTAACTTTATTCTGTTGTTTATCTCCCTTATTTCTTTTTAAAGAAAGGATTAAAATAAAGTCTGAATCATGATGTATACAGAACAAGCAAATGTCCTGTGGCACACATGATCAGCAGAACTGGCTGTGCTGAAGCCAATTCTATTTGAGTTTCTAAGTTAAAAAGTTGATTATTTTTACTTTTCTCAGATGCCCGTGTCCCATTTGAAACCCCAAGGACTTTCCCATTGTCCCCAAGGATGCCTACTTCCACTCCCCACCCTTACTGGTTTCCCAGGAGGCAGACAGTAGCACCCATGACTAAGTGAGCTACAACCAGAAATGAGCCTCTAAAACTCTAGAGACTGGCCCAGCAGAGTGTGCACTGCCAGCCAGCGAACTGGGTGGATTTGACTCAGTATTCCTGGCAAGGTAACATGAGTCTAGAGGTGAGTTTTGGACTGTAGAGCAATTCTGAGTCTCCACATTCAAATTATAAGTAAGGAAGTTGAAGTATAGTTGTTGTTTTAACATGCAGTTGTATATTGTGAAGCTGTAAACAGGTGGATTTTAGAAGAGACTCCACCCTAGTAAAGATGAGCTATATCCCTGTGTAATGTGGAATATGAAGAGGAGTCAGGGAAAACTGAATGGAGGGAATAAAAGAACGAAGGTAAAACAGAAAAGAGACACAGGGCAGCTCTAGCCAGCCAGAAGTTCACAGGCTGCAGACTTACTCTTGGAAAGAGGGGTTTGTGGGATCAGCTAAGAACAAGAAATGAAGAGAAACCTGGATTCCTACTGCAGAAGCTCTGGGATGGCAGCAGCTGAGGTGACTTACCCAGAGTCCAGACCTGGAACCCTACATGCTCAGGCAAGAATCTCTCTCCAGACTCCAAACCCTGTGGCTGCAGCCAGGGCTCTCCGTGGGGCTTGTTGGCCAGAGCTCTGACACCTGGGCTCAGGGCCAGGAGAACTTACCCAAAAAATGGACTTGAAAAAGATCGCTGTGACTTGAAAGGGTGCAGAAAGTATGGAATGTCATTAAACCGTGCCTGTTAAATCTCCAGCTGCATGAAATGGCATATCTGTGGATGGTTTTAGAGTAGGAAGTTTGGTTCGAATGGCCTGATTATGATGCTTGGCAGGGAAAATTTAAGAAAAAGGACACTCCCAGGGAAAAAGTAGGGCAGTGAGGGACGTGTGGACACAAGGGGCATAGACAAGCAGCTGTGCTGGGTAAGGTAGACTCCTCAGTGAGGAAACCCCTGCCTGGCCCTGCTGCAGCAGGGACAGGGCCCTGTTGTTCTTGGTCAGCCAATACCAATGCCACGTGCCTGTTGGCCTTGGTAAGAAACGTGTCCATCAGTCAGCACCTCGCCGTGGCCAGCCAGGGTTCCAGAAGAGCATTAAGCCCTGCTGCCCCTAAAATATCCGTTGTGTGTAACCAAGCAACTTCTCTCCTGGCCACTGGTGTGTGCGGGAAGGAAGGCAGTGGTCGCTCACATCACTGCTGTGTTCTGCTGTCAGATGGAGAACGCTGCTTGAGAGAGACTGGTAGTGCAGTGACCTGAAACCAGCCTTCCAATAAAAAGTCAGCAAGCACTTCAGCAACCTGGAGTTTCACCTGCAGACCATCGTGGAGGAGAGCAGTTGTAATAATGGGCACTAGCTGGAATTATGAACGGATAAAACAAGATCGGAGCCGCACCTTCATGGTTTCTCCCAGCTTTCTCTGCCCACTGTGCCCCCCTAAGGTTAAATCCTCTCTTAGTAAGCCAGATTAATGGTTTCAAAGGCTCGCCTCTGACAAAACTTCTAGCGTTTGGTTTCTAAAATAGACGTGTTCCAGTAGTTTTGGCATTAAATTAGTTTCTATGGAGAAAATTTTGTTTTGGCTTTCCCACTTCTCGTGGAATTATTTTCCATGAATGTAATTCAGTGGAATTGAAGACTCTTGGCTCCTCACCACTTGATGACATGGTCATTTGTACAGCATACACTGAGGGAATGAGTGAGTGGCTGAGTGAATTAGACTTATAATTAACAGGTTTTCACATCCTGACACTCAGTTGCTCCAAGGCAATCAGGTGGGAGTGATTCTTACCGTCTTACAAATGAGGAAACGTAACACTAACTCAACCAGGAATATGAAGTAGGTAAGGGTCAAGGTCAAGGGGAGACCCCAGCTCTATTGATGGCCAGAATGGTGGCCAGTCACATGATGTGAGACAAAATAAGCCCATCGTCTGTGTTTGCGCGAACACCTGTTACCTGACACTGCATTCAGCGATGTGGTGTCCAGGAACAGAAGATACCATGTTTATTTGTTAAGAAGCTTACCGCTTAATTGGATAGATTAAACTGTTATACCTGGGAAAAATTAAGTGCCTAGTGTTACTCTTAAGTTGAAGGGAAGCTGTGTTGAAGGGAAAGAAGAGAGTTCTGAGATCCACCACTGTGTTCCCAGGGAAGAACCGAAACTGAATCTTGGGCAACAAGGGCAAAGGTCTATGCAAAGCAGGAGATTCTAGCCAAGGATCATTCGGGTTGAAGGCAGAATGTGCAGATCCTGTCTATACCTACAGATGAAGAACTTGAAGGGAAAGTCTGAAAGCTTAGCTCAGGTAAAGCCTAAGGATTTGGGACCAGTCTAGAGAAAAATCAAAGGGACAGCAAAACACACAAAATCTCTGAAGGGACATTCGGGTAGGCACAGGCCACTCTGCCAGTGTGATCCCAGTCTCTGACACTAAGGCTCCCTGTTGGCGTGGTACCTCAGCACCCGAGGTGGGCAGGGTGTGGCCTGTGGCTCAAGATTAGAACAGAAACCCGGAGTGAGGCCATAGAGAGACTGCTGACGGAAGTGGGGTACATTTAGGGTTTGGGTACAAGAGGGATGGGGCATTTCAGATGGAAAATGCAACACATGCAGAAGTATGGAGGGAGAAGGGTCTCGCCACAATGTGCACCAGTGACCTGACAGCCAAGAGTGTTACGCGTTGAACACAAAGTACCACGTGATGGGGTCAGGGATGCGGCTCAGGGCCTTGGGAGCAAGTGGAGTGTGGAGTCCACGTGAGGAGCGAGCTGGTTCTTGAGTAAGGAAGTGCCAGGTCCAAGCAGTGTTAGGAAAGCAGGTCCGGCAGCAGGCTGTCAATTGGATTGGAAAGGGGAAATGAGATGCAGAGAAGCTAGCCAGGAGACGGTTCAGTAATCTGGGAGGGGCCAAGGCGTGGTGGCGTTGAGAACGAAGAGGAAAAGTGACTCCACGGTGCATTCAGAAAAGAAAGCAGAAACTCAAGGTATAAGGGGAGCTGTGATAGGCAAAGGTGAGCCATGAATGTCATAATTTCGGAGATGAAAAAATAATAGCTCTACTGGAATAAATGGGGTGTGTTGGAAGGGAACCCTAATTTTGGAAGGGGTGAGGTGACGAGTTCACTCAGAGGCATCCAGTTAGAAATGCATCTTGGAGCACATGGGCCTAGAGTCCAGGGAGAGGCCTGACTGGGGACGCAGCCGGTGGGGCGGGCACCTGACAGTGAATGTGGTGAGCGACACAGGAGGGGGCCTGGGGATGGGGGGACAGTGGGAGAAATTAGTAGAGAACAGGCAAAATGCATAAACCAACCCTGAGGGAGTGTTTTAAAGTGAGTTGAGGTCAACAGGGTCTGTTACCAAAAAGAAAGGAGGCTAAGGATAGAACTGAGGAAAGGCCAGCGGGTCTTGGGAGAGGTCGGTGCTGACCGTGCTAGTGCGGCTTCTGCAGTCCCTGGCTCTAATCCTGAGTAGTTGTGTGTCCAAAATGCAAACCTAATCATTTGTCTTCCATTGGATTGTACTTCAGAAATGGAAGGAGGTCCTGTGTCCCTGAGTCTCCTGTGAGTGTGGGGGCAGGGGCAGTGGGACGGGCAGCGCCACTGTAGGAAGAGGAAGAAGGAGGGGCGGAGGGAAGAAAAGGGAAGTGAGTGTGTTTGAAGCAGGAGCGGAGAAGGCCCCGCAGCACGGCTAAGCTGGAGGCCTCGGGGGAGGAGAGTGGCTCTGTGGGTCCCACTTGCTGTCTACCCACAGCAACTTCCAGAAACGCAGGCAGTGGGAGCCTCCTCCACAGTCGCCCTGTCCTCTCTCAACCACCCTCCTCTGCTCCGCAGTGCACATCTTTGCATCAGAGGGAAGGTCGACATTTGCTTATTTATCGTAACTTGCTTCGTTTGCTCGGGATTTGTTTGTTTGCATTCTCAGCCCTTCCCTGCACGATATCCCCTGGCCTGTGTAGTCATGACTGTGGTCCCTTAGCTGACCGTGCTCACTGCCGTCCCACACCGTGTATGCACCTGAACTTCCATAACTCATTCATCAGCACCTCAGCTCCAGGCTGGGGACCCTGATTCCCAAAGACACAAATGCCTCCCCGGTCCGTAAACACCCCTGGTAGTAATGAACTGTTTTCTACTGCTCTCTGCTGCCTGTGAGAACACAATTCACATCCTCAAAAGGAAAGCAGCCAGGGGCACCTGTGGCTCAAGGAGTAGGGTGCCAGCCCCATATACCAGGGGTGGCGGGTTCAAGCCTGGCCCCGGCCAAAACTACAAAAAAAAAAAAAAAAAAAGGAAAGCAGCAAGGGAACCCTCAAATTGTGGTTTAGGCTTTAGAAATCACCCCGTGCAAGCTCCCACGCACAGGAATCCCTTCAACAGCTTTTATTTAACTTATTAATAGCTTTTCGCTTGACTTAAACTGTTTCCTAAAATAAATATTGGGTGGGTGATCCAGGGAGCAGTTTGAGAGTTGGTATTACCAGAAATATCAAGATGAACAAGCTTTTTTTAAAACCAGAATTCGGCTGGTCTTGTAAGCATCCTCACTGCACTCTGTCCTCCAGTCTGAGAATTTCCTTGCTTGCTAATCGCCCCCCCCCCAACACACACACACCATGGAGATACTGTTAGGTGCTTTCATAGGGGAGGCCCTGTGGGACCAGATGACAAGCTTGGAGCAGCTCCGGGTCCCTGACAGAGCCACTGTAAGGACTCCATCCCTCCTAAATGCCCCAAACAGTTCTGAGGTATGCTTTTAATGATGTTTAGAAGCCTCGTCCATACGGCAGCAGCCTCGATGTTTGTCCTGTGCCATGAAGCCTATAGGGCCCAGCGGTCCCTGCGCCATGGGGCCCTTGTTTTGTTCCCTCCCTCGCAGCAAGCTGGGCTGCATGAAGGCAGAGCTGTCCATGCAGTGAAGAAACAGGAGGCTGGGGGAGCACGTCTCACTCCCCTCACCTGTGGAAAGACAAAACACCGTGCAGGAAAAGCTGTGCTGATGTGGCATAAAACTTAGAGACGTCCACACACTGGGAACTGATGCCAGGCGTGCTTCTGGAAGCAGTGGGAGCTTGTTTCCTTTGCTCACAGATCACAGTGCCCCTCCGCGTGCTGTCTCTGCCAGGAGACCCGCCTCCTCCTAGAGGTCTGTGTGTCAAACCTTTACTGTATGTGGCAGGTGTGATGTGTCCCGTAAGATCTCTAAATCCACTGCCCTTTTTACATGTGAGACTCCTCTGTAGCACATTTTCCAATTACTCAATGTTTAGGGCTAAATGCCCTCATGTCAGGACTTTGTGAGTAAAGAAATCAAACAGTAGCTCAGGACCGCAGCATGGGAAGTCCAGAGCTAGCCCCTGCCACCAATGCTATTCTCTGCACGTTTGTTACTTGTCCCTTCCTTGTTCTCTCAAGCAGCCTTCTTTGTGCCTTCCTGCCTCTGCACCTTCACTTATGCTGTGGTCTCACCTGCAGGGCCTCTCCCTCCTCTAGGCTCTGAAATCTTCCTAACAGCTGCCTGTCCCTAAGGTCCTGTTTAGATTCTGCCTCCCTGAATTCCTTGTGCTTCATGGAGGGGAGTACGTGAAATTCACTAGAGTTTAAGCTCCATGAGAGCAGAAACTGTGTTTTCTGTTAATTGCCAAACACTCGGTGCCCAGCGCATACTAGATGCTCAATAAACACATGCTGAATGAAAAAGAGACAGCACCCGACACACATCACTTCTGTGTGTGTTCCTACTCTCATGCACGTCCCAGGTGATAAGCTTCTTGAGAACAGAAACCAAGACTTTGTGTCACCCTCTAGCAGAGTCTTGAACACACCAGGAGCTCACTAAATATCAGTGATTGAGTTTGCTGCATAATCACTCAATAATGCAGTAATGTTCACTGGGCTCAGGGGCTGGGGGGAGGCAGGCACAATGTCTTTCTCTTGCCGTCTTATATTAAGGCATGCTTGAGCAGCATTTCAAGCAAACACAAGACTCTATCTCACCCCACCTACTGCTTACCCACTTAGGAAGGATATTCTTGAGAACATGATGCTGTTACCAGCCCATTCCTCTTCAAAAATTTGCAAAGGACTTTATGAAATTGTTCAAGAATCAATTATCCAGTGGTTGGCTAGTTAATTCCTGAGTAAGCCATTCTGAAAAACTGATTATAATCCTGTTTCGAATAGAGACTTGGGAGAAGGCCCAAAAAGGGTATATTATTGTAGGAGGGAAGAATCCGGTAGATATCCACTGAGTTATGGCGCCAGCGCCTTCCTTTCCAATGTTATTGTAAATAATTGTTAGAGTAGAGAGCCAGATCAGCAGAGTGGGGCTCTTAGCATTGCACTTCCTCTCAGCAGAGGTCTTATAAAATGAAGACCTTCATAAACAGACAGAATTGAACGTAGGATCCCTCCTATCAAAGTTCACACCGTTTAATGTAAAGTGGGGTAATTGTTTTATATTCCTTATAAGTTCTGAAGCGTCCTCTGTTTCTGGTGCAGCTGTTAGCCAAAACTTTCTATTTGTTTAATAGAAGAAAACTAGTTTTGTGCCCCTCCCAAGTGTCCCAGTGTAAAGGTAAAAACAGGAATTTTGCCTGGACATCTCTGGTCTCCCTCTGTCTATTCTCTCCCCAGGGAGTCAGAACCTCAAATGCCTCCAGGGCCAGGCTGGTCCAGTCATCGAGCTGCTGAGGACTGTAGCAAGTGCCACTCACACGTGCCACTAAGAGGGCAGTGCTTTTCAGCCCCAATTCACTATCGCTGTGAATGAAGGTGTGGCCCAGAGTTTCAAAAGCTTTTTATTTTCAGCTGGAAATCCAAACCTTTAGGAAATATCATCTGAGTTGTAAATGTTAATAACTAATTTAAAGAACTTTAAATCCTACCCAGGCCAAACCGTTTCTGTCTCCACTGGACTCATCGGTAAGACGACAGTTCGCCAGCTTTGTCCCAGCCCTCTAACCTCGCCTGCCTTTGGGTGCCTGGAAATCTGCCTTGGGCATCCTTTCATCCTGCCATTTACCTTTTCAAGGCGTCATTTACTGGATTCCTGTCAGGGCAGGGCCCAGCTGGAGTGCCCAGTGTGCCGTCACATGTCAAGCAGCTGCTCCGCTAAGGCTTGTGGAAAGAATAAAAGCTTCTTTTGCGGGATCCCTCCTCTTGCACAACAGATTACCTCAAAATTTAGGGGCTTGCACAATACGCATTTGTTATCTCACGGTTTCTGTGGGCCAGGGGTTTGGGAACAATTTGCTTGAACAGATGTGCCTCCAGATTTCCCAGGGGGTTACAGTGAGCTGTCAGCCGGGACTCTGTCGTCTAAGAGCCCGACTGGGGCTGGCGGGTCCTCCTTCTAGGTAGCTCACTCTCATGGCTGACGAGCTGGCACAGGCTGTTGGCAGGGGCCTCTGGGCCATTTCTCGTGGATCTGCCCACAGGGCTACTTGAGTGTCCTGACATCACTGTAACTGCTTCTTCTAGACTGAGTGACTCAAGACAGAGCGAGGCAGCAGCCACGATGTCTTGTGTGGCCCAGCTTCAGAAGTCATACATCGCCATTTCTGCAGCATCTTGTTGGTTGCTCAGTATGGGAGAGGACCACACAGGATATCAAATACTAGGAGGCCAGGAGGCCAGGGCCATCAGGGACCATCTTAGAAGCTGGGGCGGTCACAGCTGTGCTTACCATAGACCCTCAGAAAACCCTTTACAAACAAATGGTGCAACCCTGAGAGGAGTCTTTAAAAAAAAAAAAAACACCTAAAGGAATAAAGGAATAAAGGAATTCCATTGCTAGGAATATGTCCTAGCAATCTGTAGCTAATAATTCATCCCATTGACGACTATGTTCTTGAGATCAACCTCAGAAATTAAATACCCTCTCTGTGTAGCCCATCTCAGTACTGTCTTCCCTGAATGTCTCTAAAATCATTTCTAAAAATGAATTTTAAAACCCTGCTTGCTCCAGCTCCTAGACTGACAGACTCAGGTGTTTCCTCTGTTTCCTGGGGGGCCTCTCAGTTGCTGCTCACCCCTCTCCGCTTTGTGGGGTGTTCACTGTCTACGTATTCTCTCAGCTGCTTGAGATGACACTTATTCACAAAACCTGATATTTTTAAAGGTTTGAATGGAAAATCATCCTGGACAAAGACAGTGCCACCTCCTTTGTAATTAATAGCACTTGTGCAGACAAATAGCCCCAGAGGTTTTCTGGAGCCCTCTGAATCTGTGGAAGAGGGGTGTCAGATACTCAGAGGCCCCCACAGGGAACAGGGGATTACTGCGGTTCCTGCCACAGTATCCATTTCGGGTGTCCCCTTTCCAGCCCCCCCCATAACTCAAAAGGCAGGGCTGAGTGGGCATTGCTGATGCTTCTAGACACCCCCTACTCCCCTGAGGCTCCAGGCCACCTTTGCCTCTTCAAGACCACCCTTAATATTCATTTTAACCAGATTTGCATGAATAAAAATGTTACGGGAAGGAAAGGTGACCCAGCGTGATTTCCCCCAGGAAAATCCCTGCTGGCAGCTGATCTTATTTGTTCACTAAACAAAACCTTAGGCTGGGAATTGATGGTCCACGTAAGCAGCATTCATGACTATGTGCCAGGGCTCTGGACCCCAGTGATACTTTCGTGTGTGTCTGGGGGAAGGGGCCCTGCCCTGGCCACCCACCACGCTGCCCGCTGCAGCAGGGTGTGGGCAAATGGAAATGAAATGCATAATTCCTAGGCGAGGTGGCGTGAGACCTGAGAGTGGTCATTACAGAACTGAGAAGTAACCTCCCCAGGTTAGAGGCTGCTGGGAGAGATGGCCTGCATTGTTCTCTTTCTGACCTTTGTCTGAACTTCCCCTTAGAAGAACAGAGGAAATACAGTTCTGCCTTTTCCCATATTGTTTTTGAACAATATCCTCAGATGCCAGCTTTTAGAGCTACTGTTCTGGGTGGGGGTTTGCTCTCCTCCCCAACCCCCACCATGCTGTGTTGCTTCTCGTTGAAAAATCAAATCATTAATGACTTTATCCCAGTACTAATGGTAAATACAGAGGCTGCACAAATGTTTGTCCATATTGAACACAATACATGGGGAGGAAACAGCCCGACAGCATCCTTTCCCTCCCTCTGCTCTGCGCTCCCCTGCCAAGCAAGACTGTCCCAAGAAGGGGCCTCAGGAATAGTGACACAGGTGGGGCCATAGGTGCTTGGCAGGAGAGATGGTGGACCGGATGCTGGAACCTCCACCCCACTCGCAGAACAGAATGGGTTTAACCAGATGCGAAGGTGCGAGCAGGAATGATGCTTGCTCACAGTGGGCCATTGATGCAGTCCCAGGAGGGAGAAAATAACAAGGCCGGGCCTGTGTGCCGTGATTCTTTCATCCACCTTTCCACTGTGCAGCCCGAAAGACTCGGCGTCATTCCCCTCCACAGTTCTCGCCAGCGCTATTGATTTCCTAGTCTGAACTCTGACTCCCCCTCGATGGCCTGTAACTTCGGGTTCTGTGATCATCTGAAGTCTATCAACCTCTACAAAGTCAGGGAAACCCAGAAGAGGGAAGAAGAGAGACTTCTGTCTGATTTTCGCACAAGCAAGAATTGCTTAAAGAGTCAGGCAGAATCGTTCACTTAGCCTCAGAATTGAATCTCGAGTTGAATCTTTGGAGTATTTGGGATTGTTTTGTTTTCTGAAAAGCACACTCTTTTGAGACCAAATGAAAAGGAACTAGACAGTTCTGTGTCAGAGCCTTTCACACTGGGGACGGGATCTGGGGAGCTCCATTTAGTGGCTGACGCTGATTGAACACCTGCTGTGTGCAGCGCAGCCCCGAGCTGCCCTGGGCCACCGAGCTCTTCCCTAGCCAGCAGATATAGGTTCTGTCTCCTCAAGGAACTTTTGATCCCATGGGGAATCCAGGACAGGCCTAAATACATAGATTCAAAGACCTATTTACATCACTGTCACTACTGAGGCAAGCGTGACAGGCAGCCAGTCGCTTAAATGATTCCACAAAACTTTTATTCTTTAGCAAAAAAGAAACTCAGCTGTTCTCCTCACCAAAGATTGCATTCATTCTTTCAGACATCCATGGGGTTGGTTATGTTTGAGTGGAATTTTTAAATCTCCTTAGTTGCCCCCTCTCTATCCCTACCCGTTATTTCTTTCTTCATCTTCGAGTAGAAAAATAGCATCTCCTTTTTCACTGACCACCCCTAGCTTATATATATTTTTAAAGATACAAACTCCCTATGTTAAGCATCTGCTATTAAAAATAGAGCTTGGTAAGTTTCTGTTGAGATTTCGCCATTGGAGTTCCAGTTATCAGAGAAGAACTAAGAGACCTTGCCTGTACCCTGCCCTTCCTTGCCTCAGAAATGAATGGCTGGGTGTGGTGACTCTCATGCCTGTAATCCTGGCACTTTGGGAGGCCAAGGGAGGAGGATTACTTGAGGCCAAGAGTTCAAGACAAGCCATAATGAGACCCCCATCTCTACAATTTTTTTTTTTAATTAGCCAGGCAGGGTGGCACATGCCTGTAGACCCAGCTACTCAGGAGGCTGAGGCAGGAGGATCATTTGAGCCCAGGACTTTGAGGCCATAGTGAGGTATGATTGGGCCACTGCACTCCAACCTGGGTGAGATCTATCCCTAAAACAAACAAATCCTTCACATGATCATCTGTTCAGTTCAATTTAGCAAAAATCTGTGTACTGAGCATTTACCATGTTCTTAGCATAGTGCTTGGTGGTAAGAAAAGAAAATGAAACCATAGTCCCTTCTAGCTCATGAGCATGAACAGTGACAGGCAGTACCTGTGGACCCCTCCCCGGATATCCAAGACTCTGTGCTGGGTGCTGTGAGGAGGACAGAGATGAGTAATCCACAGTCCTTGGCCTAGGAGGGGTTCCAGTCTAGGTGAGAAGCTGATGATAGGTCATTCTCGCTCTTTAAGAAATCTACCAGTGAGAGGATGAGAGCGAGCGAGTGGGCAGGAAGGCCATTGGTGGTGTAGGGACAGAGCGCAGTAGAGAGCCCAGGAGGAGCAGTGCCCTCCCAGCGGCAGACTGGCAGTGTGGAGGGATCCTGGGCACGTGGAACTCACGTCCTGCCCTCGGAGTCCTGGGGTTCCGCCGCCCTCACACCCCGGAACTCTCTCCTTTAGCTCGCACCAAGAATCCTTCCACCTGTCCCTCCTCCTTCTTTTCTTCCCTTCTTTCCTTCTCCACCTCTTGAGTCCCCACTGATGTGGGCTGGTTAGCTCCCCTGGCTAGGTAAGTGTTCAGCGCTCCTGAGAACAAAGTGGACATTCTGATCCCTCCTGCTCAACGCTGCTGCGTTCCGAAGGCCTGCGCGAGAGCCCCAGCTCTGGGGTCACAAACAGGCCCCATTGTCAGGATGAGAAAATCAGCTAATGAGAAGTTGGGGCAGTGAGATCCTCATCCGGAAACGGCTTACTCCCCTTCCTCATGCAGAAACCTCTTCCAGGCACCCCTAGGTGCCGCTGTCCCCAGGGGCTCGGTCTCTGGACCCCTTGGAGGGGGCCGCTCAGCTGGCGCTCAGCCCCTGTGTGTCTGCTGCCCTTCAGCACCCCCTAGTGGGAGATGTTAGGAGCAGCTTCGTTTTTCCTCCAGGACCCAAACAACAAGCAAGTCAGCCTCAGTTTGGTTTGGTTTGTTTTGGTTTTTAGCTACTTTAGAAAAAAAAGTTAGGTGTTAAAGCAGATCTCATGCTTCCAAAAAAAAAAAAAAAAAAAGGAAGGAAGGAAGAAAAGCTAGGTGTTGGAAGGTTTTCCCTAAATCAGCTGGTCTTGACTGGAGACCTGTACAAAATATGCCTATTTTGTTCGGCAGAATTCTTGTGTGCCTAACTCCTGCTGGAACCAACAACCGTCCTGAGCTAAGGTCAAAACCATGTTGGCTCCTGGCTTTATTTGAAAACTTGCTTGGGGCGGGTTGGGGGGGCATTCAGTGGCTTTTGGTCCTTCATTCTGAATAATTCTCTACCCAAAGCACAATAAAAGGAGAAGGCCTCTGGTGCCTGTGTTTTAGGACTATCCCAGAGGCTGTAATGGAAATCCACTCTCTTAGATGTGTCTGGCACTTTTCTTCAGTGGGTTCTTTTTCCTAGCTCAGGTTTCTGGCCCCTGCTGTCTTCACTGGCATACCTCCAGCTGGTGACACTGAATGCATCTCCCTCTCAAAGAAGGAGCAAGTTTCTATCTTCAGGCCCCTGTCTTCATTCTTGAACCATCAGCGGTAAAGAATGGCTTGTGACCTAGCTTCAGAAACCACATGATCTGATGATGTGGTGTGGAAGGGCCCAAAGACCAGCCCTGTCTGGGGTACAGTCACTTATGTAAGAGATCGGGGGCTTCTCCAGGCCTGGGGGCCCCAGGAAAGGCAGGCATCATGATTCTTCTGCCTTCATTGGTCCATTCATTTGTCTGCAAACATTTATTGACTGCTCATGATGAACCAGCTGAAGCTAAATGTTGAAGCCTTGAGAAGTTTTACATTTAAATTAGTAAAGTTGAGCAGTGCCCATAGCTCAGTGGGTAGGGCTCCAGCCACATACACCGAGGCTCGCAGGTTCAAATCCGACCTAGACCAGCTAAAACAACAATGACAGCTGCAACAACAACAAAAATAGCTGGGCATTGTGGTGGGTGCCTGTAGTCCCAGCTACTTGGGAGGCTGAGGCAAGAGAATCACTTAAGCCCAGGAGCTTGAGGTTGCTGTGAGCTGTGACACCACGGCACTCTACCAAGGGTGACAGCTTGAGACTCTATCTCAAAAAAATAAGTTAGTAAAGTTGCATATAAGTAATGTTACTTTCTTAGTATGATTTTATCTGGGGTAGAGGGTGAATCTTAAATTAATAGGTTAGTACAGAAGAGGTGGGCCTTTTCCCAGCCGCCATCTCACTATCACCCTGTTGGTGGGTAATACATCACTGGACTAAATACAGTGAAGAGGCTGCCTTTGGAACCGAAATTCTAAATTGCCTGCCAATGCAGAGGAAAGAGGAGTGGCCCCAGAAAGCTGAAAGGTGACAACATGATGTGGGTTAGGCCTTCCCATAAAGCTCTAAATGTACAATTTCAACTGTCAGCTTCAAGCAAAAGAAGGATACAAGTCAGAAGAAAAACAGTCTATGAAAGGAACAAGGATAAGGCCTGTCCTAAAAGAATGCCCAAGGTGCCCCCTTTCTCCTCCAGCTGTGCCATTTCCACAGCTTCAGACCCTTGTGCTCACTGTTCTGGGTCTCATCCCAGCTGAGGCGTGGGACACGCACTGCGCATACCCTCCCCTCACGCCGTGTGTGCAGACCACACGGGTCCGCCTGCCTGTGCTGATTTCAAAGCCTCTTTGAGGAGCAGGGAGGAAATACATGAGGGTGTTTGTGATGCTGCCACTGCTCTGTGTCTTCACTTCACTGGCGGTGACCCTGGCCTTTGCTTACTGATAACGTACTAAGCTATACCTTTTTGTTGTATGCTTCTTTATGTATGTGTTATCTTTCACAATATAAAAAAAAGATTAAAAATATTTTGAAAGAACCCAGAGCTTTGTAGATGTAAAATGAACCGCTGTAGGTAAAGACACAGAAACTCGTGATTCCATTTCTCCGGCTGGCAGGTGCATCCATAGGTCTTTCTTGAGCTTGTTCTTTGGGAAACAGCATCAGTGTAAACCTGGACTGGTGAACTGTAGTCCTGTGGGGGTTGGAAGGCCATACCAGGCTTTTTACAGCAACCATTGGCTTCATGGCAAAGCCATCAGAGACCAGGTTGGGAGATATTGGGCCACCCATGCCAGGGATAGGTAAAGCAGGCACACGGCAGTGGGTACAGATCAGAGAAACTACAGGGCAGTGTGAAGAACTTGGAAATGACCCATGGTGAGGGCCGCGCTGGTTCTTCATGGAACATTCCTCATTGAGGTTGTGGTTCACAGTTTTGTTTTCCTTCTCTTTCCCTCCCTTCCTTCCTTTTAGCCAAGTCACTATCACTTTGGTGGGTCCACATCTCTGGCTGTGCTTTTTTCGCTTTGTTTTACATCAGTGTTTCTCAACCTTTTTGACCTCACGGCACACTTCAATTATGTTGATCAAAAATATATATACTTACTGTGCTTTGGACTTTTTTTTGAAAATAATTAATGATCTTTAAAAATTCTAAAATTCTAAAAAAATTTTCATGGCGCACTGCTTGAAAGTCACTGTTCTCCATACATAAGCATCTGACCACAGATTCAGGGGCCAGCATCAGAACACACGCTGGACAGTGGAGAACTGGTTCCCAGTGTACACCACCATCATCAGACACCTCCAGAGGGTATCTTCAGTTTAAGTTCCAGAGCCAACCTTCTCTTCTGATATCTAAGCAAACAAGTTAGATTTTGATGCTGCACTTAGCAGAGCCAGAGCAGCACAAAGACGAAGGATCGGCAGGAAAAATGTGCATGTGTGAGTGTGCGCACACATGTGCGTGTGTGTGTGTGTGTGTTGAGTGCACACCAGGAAAATCATACTCAGTGAGCCAAGACGTTCACTGCCTATCCAAACCCAAAAACCTGCCACTCTGATTCTCACATTTACGAGAAGTGGTCAGTTGAATCGCGGAAGCCAGCTTCCTTTGGGAGACTGTCAAATTGTGGCATGAGAATGATGTCAACATCAGGACCAAACTGTGGTTATGGCGACCTCCCAGTGGGTATGATGACTCACCCTAGGGTCTTGAGCATTGCTATCTGGTAGCAGCAGGTAGCCCTCGATGACACAATCACTGGTGCAACTCTTGAAGTGGACCTTGTCAGCACACATTTTTATGGATATCTGCAGTGGCCCTTAGGTAGAATGTCTCTGCAACAACACTGCAGCTTGTGTTAAGTCTGGCTGTAACCACACAAAAGCTTGAGTGGGGTCTTCGTCCCCCCTAGCTCTCGCGTGGGAGTCGAGGCCTTGTTCCTTCACAGCTGCTCTCCACCCTCATTTCCCAGCTTTTTGCAGGGCAGAGGCACCCTGCTGCAGGTGGGCAGGGAGACTGGGGCCCACAGCACCTGCTTGGCCATTCTGTTCCCAGGCCAGCTCAGTGAAAGCTGGCAGGTAGGTGGCTCCCGGTCAGCCTTCCCTTGTGTTTGCTCCTTGACCTTCATCCCTGCGTCCTTTTCCCTTCTGCTCACCTACCTAGCAATCTCCCATTTGCTTAGAAGCTGTGTCTTTCAAATTCAAATCCCAGGTTGACCTGGAATACCACGGGGACCTTTTGGACTTTACTATAGAGTGGCACAAATCTATCCTGAAGAGAGGCTGCCCTCATTCCCCTGGAGGGCTTGCCTGTGGTCAGAGGGCATATTCTCCCCTGGGAGGTGCTCTCCAGCTCTCGGCTCTCAGCCTGTCTGCTGTGCAGATGGCCCATGCCTCTGGCTCCCATTTTTCTACGTAGCCTCCACCTCCTCCCTGCTCTTCAGGGTTTTGCCGCTCTATCTCCAGTTCTGGGTTGCTATGATGGAAGCCCTCACCTCTCTCCAAGTCACCAGCTCAAAGAGTGTCTCATAGCTCAAAATGGCACTGCCAATCCCTTTATTTTTGCAGTGAAAACAGAAGATTTAGCAACCCATCTGAAATACAATTTTACATTTTGATTGCTTCTGCCCCAGCCATACTGAGGTTACTTTCAATCTACATATATTTGTGGGAACGGGCTTTTTCACTGCAGTTCAGTTTGAGTGTACCTTATAATATCGGTGATTATAAAATACCATGGACTAATACAGAGTATCTTGCTTCTGAGGAGTTCAAACTGCTTTATAATTCTGCCAGCCATAATTTATCTTCATAAGCTGCTGTAGAGACAAGAGAGAAAGTGAGATTAATAATCATATTTTATAGATGGTAAAATAAAAACTCAGAGAAATTGAGTAACATTTTTTCCAGAAATGCACAGCTCTGCCTGTGCTCTCCGATTAGTGTTGCAGATGGATTGCCCAAGTTGGGAGTGGCTGTGAACCTTGCCCTGGTTTTATTAGCATACTGTGTAAATGAATGAGACAGTGACTCTGGCCTTACACTGAACCCTGAATCCTGCATCCCAGACCTCTGTTCCTCTGATACCATGAGCAGACATGGTAATGCCAGTCAACTCTGCCACCTGGGTCCTCAAAACCATGGGAGCATACTCCCAAACCTATTCCCTGGGTACCCCTCTGACCCCAAGATCAGCGTACCATAGGACTCCAAGCAGCCAAAGGGCAGGGACTGTCTTTAGTCCTCACTGCACAGTGCAGTGGGTACAGCCAGCACTAAAGTGGGACCAAATAAAAGGAATATAAAGTTAGGTCGTGTTTCCCTATACTAGGAAGATTGGGGGGGGGGGGGGGTGTTGTGGATAGAGGGTTTCATTTCTAAAGCTAGGTGGTAAGTTCTTAGTTGCTGGTTATATTCATCTTTATACCTCTGTTTGCATAAATAAATGAAACAAAATTGTTTAATGTGTATGCTTTCATATATTTCAATAGAGTTTTCCTAACATTTCAATATATAAGAAAATAAATGTGTTTTTAAAAATGAGAGAAAGGTGGCCGGGCACAGTGGCTTACACATGTAATCTGGATTACTTGAGCTAAGGAGTTCCAGACCAGCTTAGGCAAGTGTGAGACCCCCATCTCTAAAAATAGCCAGGTTTGTAGTCCCAGCTACTCAGGGGTTGAGGCAAGAGGACCATTTGAGCCCAAGAGTTTGAGGTTGCTATAAGCTATGATGCCACAGCACTCTATCCCAGGGACTAAGTGAGGCTCTGTCTCCAAAAAGAGAGAAAGAGAGACAAAGGGGTGCTGTTTATTTTATTTCTGTTGCATAGACTAAAACCTTAATAGATAAGTGATTTAGTATTTGTTGATTGCCTGCTCTATAGCAGGCCCTATACAGGGTGACTCCTATGACACTCTGTGTAATCCTCATGCCAGCACCCTCATACCCAACAGCACTGGGCCCCCAGCGTGGGGCAGGACCACTAGACTTCTGTGGCCCCTCCAAACCTGTGTTGGAGGCCATTCTCTCCTGCAGGATCAGTTCTGTGCCTTGTGAAGAGAGCTGGTGGAGCTAAATATCAAAGCTTCCAAAACTGATGTGCTGGAAATGACAGTTTTTTTCTCTTTCTATAGAAAAAGAGAATTTTCAGTGTCTTGTTATGAGAATGTTGGAAAGGAATGATCCCTCTCTTCCCTAGGTGTAAATTTTGTCTGACACTTCATGTGTATTTAAAGTGTTTTTGATGTCCCAAAATAGTAATGAGGAGATTCTTGAAGATGGTTCCATGGGGTGGTGCTGCAGCAGAGAAGGTGAGGAACAGCAAGTGACAGATGAGTCCTTAGCAGGAGATCCTCCTTCACAGCACTTAGGAGCCAACAGTCCTACCTGCTCAGGCACTGAACTGGGAACAGAAACAACCCCCAGGGAAGACAGTGGAGTGTGATGATCAACCCAGAAAACCACGTAAACTCTGAAACAGGAAGGCCAGGTCGTCTGCTTCTTGTCATAGGAGGTATTGGCAAGGTGACACTGTCAGCTCCAGGGAAAACTGGAAGCTGCTGGGAGCACGCAGCTGGCATGGGTTCCTGCCCTCCACGGATGTGCACTGAGCGCCTACCATGGCCCAGGCTCTGTGCCGGGTGCTGGAACCATGCAGTGACGGGTGGGTGTGCTCAGGCTGCCCCGTGCTTGGAGGTACCCCCTTCCCAGCCACTTAGGAAGGCTTAGCTCAGACTTCTGGGAAGCCCTCCACTTTGCCTCTCCCCAGTTTGTCCCCCATTATGTGCTGTGTCCATACTTTGCACACTGCCTGTTAGATGCTGGCACATTGTCTGTGACTTGACAGTGAACTCCTACAGGAACCACAGGGTCTGGTTGGTTGGTTTGTTTATTCAACCTTCCATACCGTGCCCTGCACACGGTAAACGTGTAGTAAATGGTAGTTGACTATTCTAATAAGTAAGTGATTGAATGCATTTTGAACCAAATTCTGGCTTTGGAAGAAACATTTGGTAAGAATGAGCTTCTCCGAAAGCCAAACACACCTTAGAACCATCGGAACACGCTTCAGCTAGGCTGAAGAAAAAGAGACAGATTCTAGACTTAATTTTTGAACTTCCAAGCACTCAGACCCCACAGACTAACAGAACAAAGGGACGAGGCATCTGCAAGACCAAACCACAGCACAATGGTCTGAAGCCCTCCAAGGGTTACCAGGGGCCAGAGAGAGAGAAGTACTTCCCCACCTAGGGCCTCACGGCCTTGGTGTGCAGCAGCTTCTGTGTGGCTGACACAGGCCCTGCCCTTCAGATACGCGACCTGTATGTGTATCAAAAGGACAGTCTATTCTCTTTCAATAGAAAAATAGCATTTTCAGTGTCTTGCTTTGGGAATGTTGGAAAGGAACGATTCCTCTCTTCGTTAGGTGTAAATTTTGTCTGACGCTTCACGTATGTTTTAAGTGTTTTGGTATCTCAGAATAGTAATGAGAAACTTTAAGCTGCTTCTGTGAGGCCAGTGGCTGCCCAGTTGGCATTTACTGGGCCAGTCAAGTACAAGTATGTCATTCGTGCTTGTGTCCTCCTCGCCTGGCATGGCCAGCACAAGGAGACGGAGTGGGCTGTGTGTGAGTGAGGAGGAAGGGAGGAGGAGGGCTGTTCCAGAAATGTCTGGTGAGCACAGAGAAAAGGACGTGCCCACAGAGGGGGAGAGGGTGATGGGCTGGGCCAGAGAGGATTGAAACCAAAGGCGAGAGAGCAGCTGGCGGTGGCAGGAGAGGCCTAGAGTGAAGAGAACCCAGCTTAGCTGGCAGCAGTAGGTCTGGACAGGGCAGTGGTTTCAAGCTCAAGTTCAAAGAGAACTTCTAGAGCATTGTTATTCAGTCTTGTTTATCTCATGGCACACTTAAATTATGTTTATTCAAAAAAAGAATAAAAAATGAATATACTTACTGAGCTTTGAACTTCTTTCAAAAATAATTTAATTAATGATCTTTAAAAATTTTTTCAGCACACCTAAGATCCTCTCATGGCACACCAGTATGCCATAGCACACCAGTTGAAAATCACTGGTCTAGAGGGTGGGATGACCATGGCCATAAATGAGAGGCTTGGACTAAATTCCTGAGGTCTCAGGCCCGGTACCACCTCTGCCCCCATCATACCTCTCTGTCTTGTTCCTGTCATTCTTCTGTGAGCACCTGCAGGCAGGTGTCCCTGACTCTCCGACTCTCCGCTCTCCCACCGTCCACTCTGCGAGGTGTCCTGCACAGGTGGGTGTGGCCAGAATACTTGCTGTTGTCAGCACCTCTGTTTCTGCTCATCTTTGGGCTAAACCCAGCCTCCTGGTGCTCAAGCCCTGATTCCTCCATGAAAAGTCACCCTTCTGTTCTCGTTTGTCTATACTGCCTTAGAACTTTCAGACTGAATCACAGATTTTAGCATTTTCTTAAATTAGTTAAGGTTTGTGTTGAGTGCCAGGCACTGTGCTGCCCTCATGGACTTGGTAAAGGAGACAGATACTGAGCAGGTCATTAAGAAGACGTTGTGGAGTGACACTTATGGCACTGTGGCTGGGGACTAAGTGGTGGCAAGGGAGCCTGTCTGTAGGGCTGGCAATTAAGCTGAGATGTGAAGGATGAGGAGGGGCAACCATCTGAGATCCAGGAGGCAGAGCACCACCACCAGGGGAAGTCCAGAAGGAACTCAGGGTATTCTAGAAATTGAAGAGAAACTAATGAGACTAGAGCTATTGAATCAGAAGTGGTTGAAAATGACGGTGGAGAGGTGGGCAGGGTCCCGATCGTGGACTTCCCACAGGCCGTGGAGGGGGCAGAGATCTAATTCTGAGTGCAGTGGGGAGCCTCTGAAGGCTTGTGGGAAGGGGCGAGTGTGATCTGATCACTGTGGCTGCCTTGGAGGGGGGAAAGACAAGTGGAAAGCCTGGAGAGGATACCCCATGTGACACAGGCATGGCCAGAGCAGTGACAGCAGAGGTGGAGAATCAGGATCCAGCTTGGGATAGACTCTGGACCTGGCCATATTGAGGGACTGGATGGTGGGGTGAAGGAGAGAGAGGTTATGGTGGTCATTCCCAGATCTCTGGCTACAAAGGTGATTCCATCTAGTGATTTGAGGGGGACAGCAAGGGGAGTGTGTTTGGGGCAGGAGGGACAGAGAAGAGTCCCTTTTAGGCATATGAAGTGTGAGGCGACTATGGGATATTCCAGAGGCAGTATCAAGCGGTCAGATCACAAACCCGCAGCTGAAAGCAGGAATCCAGGAAGGAGATCTGGACATGCTAGTGGACTGTCACCCTGGGGGAGGAGCAAGGTCACTGTGCCAGTCGACTGGGGCTGCCATAACAAGTGCCATATAGTGTACAGCTCAAAACAAGCAACTATTTTCTTACTGTTCTGGGGGCTGAAAGTTCAAAATCAAGGTGTCAGCAGGAGCCTGCTCCCTCTGAAGGCTCCTGGGGAGGATCCTCCCTCCTCTCTCCCAGCTTCCTGTGGCTCCAGGCGTTCCCTGGCTGGGGCAGCATGATTCCAGTCTCTGCCTCCACCTCTTATAAGGACACCATATCAGGGCCCGCCAGCTCCAGTGTGGCCTCACCTTAACTAATTACATCTGCAACTTGGGAACTCCCAAGTAGGTCACATTCTGAGATGCCTGGGATTAGGACTTCAATATATCTCTGTAGGGGACACGATTCAACTCCTAACAGTTACCTAGAACAAGGATAGAAAGGAAGACGAGAAAGAGGCCAAGGATTCTGCCAACACCTGTCAGTTGGACAGACAAGGACAAGCCAGCAAAGGAAACACAACCCACAAGCAGAGAGGCCGGACAGACCTGGGGAGAGGGTAGTGTCTCAAAAGCTGAGATTAAGTATTTTAGAATAGCAGAGAATGGTCAGCCACGTGAAAGAGACACAGCTCTCAGGTCAGAGCTGAGAAGCTTTCCAATAGATGTGACCACGCAGAGATCACAGCTAATCTTGACAATACGGCACTTCACGGAGCAGCGGGTCCAAGAACGTGGGGGGACGAGGCAGAAACCGCAGGAAGAGATTACTCTTGGGGGAGAGTGGGCTTTGAAGGGGAGCGGAGAAATAGAACAGCAGCTGCAGGGGAGGGGGGGCGGTGAAAGGATTAGGAGAGGTTTGTAGTTTGGTCTGGGGGATTTTTCTTGTGGGAGGGGTCTGTTTTGTCCTTGTGTTCACCATGTTTTCTAAAGTGGAAGCCACGAGAGCACGTGTGTGCTGTGTCAGCTGTATTTTCGCATCTGTGTGTTAGGTTACGTGCATTTTGCATTCGACTCGAGTTGCCCTGTGTGCTTTGCGTTGCTGCCCAGCCCTGGAGCCCTGTGCTCCTCTGTCTCCCAGCCACCTAGTCCACCTCATTTTCCTGGTGGACTAAGAGCAATTTTCACAGGCCTTGTTCCTGTAATGTCAGTTGTTGAAATCCATGTCTGTGTTTCTTACCAAAGAACATCACTGAAGTGCTTTTATGTGACTGTCTTAGTTGTTAGAGTCTGCTTGGTCCACCACCAGGGAACAGAAACTATTAGAAACTACCCTCTTGGAGGTGCTGAGAACCAGGTGATCACTTGACAGGAAGGGCAGACCCACGGTCTGGTCCAGAGAAGTCCCCATGGAGATGACCGGCCTGTTCTTAAATAAGCCCATCCTGGAGACTGGAGTATCAAACATCCAAGCCTCAGGCCTATGACAGAGCAGGGCCCAGGTGACAGGAATGGGGACCCTTGAGCCAGCAGCCTAGGGACGGCCGCCCCGTAGCAGACTCTTCTCCCGTGAAGAGGCCTGAATCCATGTGTGGGAGGAGGCAGGTGAGCACTCGACTCTAGAACAGGGAGGGCGGAAGAATAGCAGGTTCTGACACCATAATCGCCTCTGTAATGCTCTTTCAGATATTCCCTTCTTTTTTAAGAGATGTGGCTTTTTTTTAGGTAAACCCCAGTGATCTCTAAAGGCCCTGCTAGAGACAATCTGGTGATAATCTCATCAGTCACACCAATGATAAGTGAATCTGGAAGCCCTGGTGTGCGGGCAGTGGAAATGGGGCGGGGGCCACATGAAGCAGGAGGGGCAGCAGGATGCACTGAGCTACCCCAGGCATCCCCAGCTTTTCAGGGCATAAGGTTAAGGGTAGCCCCTGATGTCCTACCAGTGAGGGCCAAAGGGGACAAAGGCCAGAGGGGGTGACATGCCAGGCAGAGTGCAGGCAGTTGCAGATGCCCAGCAGGGACAGGGACAGCAGAAGGCCTTTCGGTAGCACCCGGGCAGTCACTCCCTCTTACTGACCAGACCAATAGCAAGGGTCTGCGTGTAGAAACACCCAGAGTGGGGTCCAGTCTCCAGCTCTGAGGAAGGAAATAAACTCCGTTTTACTGCATACTAAAAACTCAAAACTTTGTAACAAGACATGTTTGGGTTTGGGTTTTCTTCCCAAAACTATTATATAGAAGAAAAAAGGTTAGCAATGGGAACAAATTTAAAGGGGGAAAAGGAAGGGGGGAAGCTTTCTAAGTGGGGAAAATTTCAGCTAGAAGATTCCAGACCAGTGGCTCAAAGGAGTAGGGGGCCAGGCCCATATGCTGGAGGTGGTGGGTTCAAACCCAGCCCCGGCAAAAAAAAACATATCTAAGGACAAAAGAATAAAGAAATAAAAATGCCTTAAAAAAATATATTCCAGACCAATGGAGGCATTTTTGCTTGCCACCTTCCTCCCTGCCTCATGCTGGGTGGGGGAAAGGTAACTGAGGGGGGGGAATCTCCTCAGCTCCCTTCATTCCCACTCCCCCTGCAGAAAGGGTGGGAAAGTAGCCTTTTCCAGCACTGCTTAGTCAAGTGGAAAATGTATAGAGAAAACAAAAGTCAGGCTAATGCATTTCATTATCAGCAGAGCACCTCGGGCCACATTCTTTAAAAACATGAGCTGTGTTCATATCTCAAACTTTGAGCCTGATTTCTCCAAAACATACCTCTACCTAATCATGACCAAAAAAAAAAGTCTCAGACAAGATGTTCTCTGTGGTGGTCCCTTTAGTTTTGATTGCCAGCTGCTTATGAAATGTTCCCTTTGCATTTGGTGATTCAGTTCGGAACCTCCAGCATGTAAATTCGTCTGTCATTATGAAGGGACGTCCCTCCGACAGTCAGGAACAGGTTGTTCATGGACTGTATAAAGGGATTCTGGCTGTTACTCAGACTGTGTTCGTGAACAGCGTTCTGTCATTGGAATATTAGATAACTCACAAGGAGATTAACTTTTTAGAAGCTATTGGGAAAAAAATAGCAAGTGTGCCTTGGGAAAGTGTGATGCAGATTCCTAAGAAAGTGATTATTGCCATAAACAGACTTGGACATAATCCCATTCTTTGGGGGGAGGGGAAAGCTCGTTTTACATAGTCCTGAGAATGGAATACCTGGAACTGGGTGCAGCCAGCTGCCTGGGGGCTGAGGTAGGAGGATGACACCAACCCAGGAGTCGATGCTGCTGTGTGCTGTGACTGTGCCCGTGAATAGCCATCGCACTCCAGCCTGGGAAATACAGTAAGACCCTGGGTTTCCCTCAATCCATCGATCAATCAATTAACAGATAAAAGAAAACAGAATACCTATATTTCAGAATTCCATTGTAAAAACCAGGCATTGTCTATAGATCAGTTTCCCAGATTTTCAACTATGAAAGATAACTTTAAAGTCTCTCTAAAGTGGTTGTTAGCTCATTCAGTTGGCGTGTGATGGCAATGAAGGCAGCAGGTACAGCCAGCCATCTAACCAGGTCCTCTGCTGCCGGGAACGCCCAGCCCCAGCGCCACACGCCATTCACGGGGTAGTCAGGGATGGCAGCCCAGGTTTGAAAGACAGAATTCACATAGAAATAGCTCCTGCATTTCTAGATGGCTAACAGTTTCTCCTGCGCTTCCTTTTCAGGGCCCCTGAGATCATCCTTGGTTTACCCTTCTGTGAGGCGATTGACATGTGGTCCCTGGGCTGTGTCATCGCAGAGCTGTTCTTGGGCTGGCCGCTATATCCCGGAGCTTCCGAGTATGACCAGGTGGGTGCAGATAGCGCAGGTGTTCACAAGTCCTCACTCTTGGTCTGGAGAAGGCCTGGATTAGCACTTCATGTATATCATGACACAGGGATGGGATTATGGGTGTTACGTTATCTTCCCAACCTCGCTCCCCTTCGCTTTGCTGTTTTTTCTTTATTCCTTTCCCTATTTTCTTTCCTCTCCTTCCTTTCCCCATAAAATTGACATTGTCATTGTTCACAAAGCCACTAGAGCCATTAGTATACCATATGTACGCTGACAGGAAAAGGCCTGACCTCGTTCTCATCTTTTCTTGCAGATTCGGTATATTTCACAAACACAAGGTTTGCCAGCTGAATATTTATTAAGCGCAGGGACAAAGACAACCAGGTTTTTCAACCGTGACACAGACTCGCCATATCCTTTGTGGAGGCTGAAGGTAGGAGGAAGAGCACCCCCTCTTTACTTACCCGCGGCCCAACACCCAGGGAAGAGGGGCACAGCCCTGTCAGTGGGGACCCTTTGATTCAGTCAGCACAGTGGGGGCGGAGGCTGTGGTTAATACATGGTGTGTCTCAACGTTCAAAAGCACCTCTTTTCCTTGGCCTCCTGCCGCCTTTGACACTCCAGTCCTAAGTTATGGTTGCTGAACTCCAGAATTTAATCCAATAAGCCCTGATGGCTGTCTCATTTGTGCTAGACAAAGAAATGAACCCCACTCTGCCTTTGAGAGCTCACAGTCCAGAGGGAGACTGGGCCACCGCAAGCTCTAGCCCACCGGGATGAGTGTCCTGTTCCTGGTAGGAAAAGAATTGGGAGCCAAGGGGAGGCAGCGCTCAATACAGCCTGTGGCAGAGGGCCAGGAAAGAGCATTTGCACTGCGCCCTCAAGAACGAAGAGGGTCTTTGCTCCGTAGAGAAGTGGGGGAGGGGCTTCTAGGCAAAGGAAGCTGCCTAAGTAACAGGAGTGTCCTAAGGGCCTGGCGAGGGTCTGGTGTGCACAGGCCACAGGTGGTGCGGTGCTCTGCTGCCCACCGCCAACCCCAGGGGATGTTACTTTAACAGAAACATATTTCACTTTCACTTTGATCTGTGCCTAGTAATTTAAATTAATGTGGTTTTTTTTTTTCTGGTAAAAAGAAACTAAATAAAGTCTTATATGGGCTTTATATTCAATTTAAGTGTTTCTTTTTCTGCAGGAAGGTGGGTGGGTATTGGGGGGCGGTGTTTTTGACAGATACCACAGCCAAATTCTAATATGGTTTAATGATAACATGTGGCCAATAGTCGTAAAAGATTGAAAAAGGAGATTTGAGAGCTAACCATGCACTCTCTGGCTAGGGACAGGAGGCCTGGCATTTGGCAATTGTGAGGGTGAGTGTCAAGGTCAGGTCCAGTAAAAAGAGTCCTTGTGTGGAGGAGGGTGAGGCCAGGCTGGAGGTAGAGTTCACCTCTGTGTCTTACTAAAGTGCCTCAGTACTACACATCCAGCTGTTGGCAGGATTTAAGACACTCCAGGTGTGCTGTCCTTGAGTGAGGTTTTGAGGATTAATTACCTCTGATCCATGGATGAGTCTAAAACCCCATAGCAATTGGAAACAGCAGTTTCCCAAGCCAGTGGGAAAAATGCATGTCTGTGTCTCAGCCCCAGCTGGCGAGCAGCACAGAACATGAACTCCAGACCCACCTGCCACCTATTGGCTGCGCAACTTGGCACATGCCTTAAGCTTTCTATTCCTGTTTCCCCATTTGGAAAATAGGGATACTGGTTGTCCTGCCTAATGTGGCTGCAGAGAGTATTAAACAAGAAAGTGTGCTTTAGAACAGTGCTTGACACCCTTGTCAAGAGGCATATGGATAAGAGCTTGTTAAATAAAATTTTAAAACACGTGAAAAGGGGCTTCTGCTTCTCCACGATGGAATCTTACCTTATCCTGTCAGCTCAGGAAGGCTATAGGGTCATGAGGGATGTGGCATTCCTGACTCATCCTAGGTGCTCCATACCTGACTCAGAGTCAGCCTCCGACAGTGTTCACAGGAAGGAGGAGGATGAGTTAATCCAGATGAGGACAGAAAGGACTGAGCGTGTGGTCACTTTAAGGAGAATCAAGTCTCCCTCCCTGAGCAGTGGGAAAGAGACCCTCTTCAAGAAGCAGAAACTGGAGAGTTGGAGTCCCAGTGGCTAGGAGATAAGTCGTGTTATCAATCAGCTTTTGCCTCTCTTGACAGACACCAGATGACCATGAAGCAGAGACGGGGATTAAGTCAAAAGAAGCAAGAAAGTACATTTTCAACTGTTTAGATGATATGGCCCAGGTAAGCTTCATGGGTGAGTATGTAACAGAAGCCCTTTCAAAACCAAGTGCAGCAAGATTTCTGCAAGAGTAATACAGGACAACAGGCAGAGACCCACATTACCCAACTGCAGTGGTTGACCTTGACCTTAAACAATGACATGCCAGCCTTTGTAAGAATACCATCGGGCTGTTGGGACATTTTAAAAACCTTATACCAGCTTCTTCAAAATAGCTTCAGCCTAGTGGTTGCCTTTATAAAATAGTACTGATGTTTCCATGAGAATTCCAGCCCATTAGTACGTGAGTGCCACTGAACCATGATTCAGTATTAGTTTCCCAGGGCTGCTGTAACCAGGTTCAATGAATTGGACGACTTAAGACAACAGACATTATTCTCTCACAGTTCTAGAGACTAGAAATCTGGAATCAAGGTTTCAGCCGAGCCATGATTCTTCCAAAGGCCTTGCAGTGGGTCCCAACCCCTTTGTAACAATGAAAATACATCCTGCATATCATATATTTACATTACAATACATAACAATAGCAAAATTACAGTTATGAAGTAGCAACAAAATAATGTTATGGTTGAGGGTCACCACAACATGAGGAACTGTATTAAAGGGTCGCAGCATTAGGAAGGTTGAGAACTACTGCCTTCGGGGAAAGCAGTCGGGTCTCTCTGGCAACTTCCAGGAGCTCCGGGCAGTCCTCAGCATTCTTTGACTCACACCTGCACCACTCTCATCTCTGCCTCTTTTTCATTCTCTGTCTCTACGTCCAAATCTCTTAGGAAGACCCTAGTCTTTGGGTTTAGGGCCTACCCTAAACCAGTGTGACCTCATCTAAACTTGCTTATATCTGCAAAGACCCTGTCTCCCAATAAGGGCCCCTTCATAATTATTGGGGATTAGGACCTGAACATATCTTTTCAGGGGCCACAGTTCAATCCACTACACCGTCTCTCTCAGCTCACTGTCAGAACTACAGACTCTCACCTTTGAGCCCCAGAGAAAATTCTAGAACTTCAGTTATTTTTAGTGTGAAGTCTAGTCTAAAATCAGGGCAATGCAAAGTGAGTTTTTTCCTTCAAGCAATGAGAAGCAAAGCTACAGACCCATAAACACTTAGCACGCCTCTTACTATAGTTGAGTGTAACCAAAAATCAGGATTCTGGGTAAAGTATACTTGTCAGTTGATTAGTAGCTTAGCTTTTCTGTGAAAACTGGAATTGGTTTCCAGAGCATGTCTTGGAAATACAGAAATCACTACAAAACAAGCCTTTTAAAGGCTATCCTAGTATCGACTTGCTCTTGGGAGACAAATCCTGTGTTCAGACATCCTGCCTATCTTGGCCAGAGGTAACCCCAGTGAAGAGAGGAAATAAAATCATCTGGCCCCAGCTTAGGAGCCGAGAGGAGGACGATAGACTGTAAACAGGAAGGGGGCACTTAGGCCCTTCCATCTTCTTCTAAAGGAGAAATAAATAAACCTTTTTATGCATCTTGTTTTCTACAGCTTGGTTGTGATTTTTTAAATTGTAGCAAAGCACAAATAGCATAAAATTTACCACCTCAGCTTGTCTTGCGTGTACAGTTCATCGGTATTAAGTACACTCACATTATTATGCAACCAGTCTCTAGAAGTCTCTTCATCTTGTGGTTATTTTTAGTGAGGTGTGATGAGAGCTGCATTTCAACGTAATTGATTAACACAGGAGCAGTTTACATGCTGTTCTTCAGATAGGTCTGCAGGTCCCAGCAGCGGCCCCCTCCCCTTGCCCATGGGTGGCCTCCTCTGTTTTCCCCACAGAGAGAAAGCCACATCCTGTGGGCAATGACAGGTGGGCAGTACCTTTCACAGGGGCAGGGCACAGCTCCTGGGAACTGGGAAACAGGGCCTGGGGGAGATCAGGAGAACATTGCAGGGAGGACTAGGGTGTCAGGAGAGGGGAGGCACCCTGGTAACTGTCCCTCCTTGCTTCCAGGTGAACATGACGACGGATTTGGAAGGGAGTGACATGTTGGTGGAAAAGGCAGATCGGCGGGAGTTCATTGACCTATTGAAGAAGATGCTGACCATAGATGCGGATAAGAGGGTCACACCGATCGAAACCCTGAACCACCCCTTTGTCACCATGACACACTTACTCGATTTTCCCCACAGTACACAGTAGGTTTCCCCTTGCTCAGTCCTTTATACTTGGGGTCAGAAAACGTTTTCTTTGAAGGCCCAGACAGCAAATATCTCAGGCTTCACAGCAGTACAGTCTTTGTCACAACAACTCAGCTCTGTCACCGTAGCTGAGGGCAGCTGTAGGTGTAAGACATAAGCACAGGAGTGAGGCTGCCCTTCAGTAAGCTGTTTATAAAAATGGGGGTGACTGGATGGGAAGCCTGGGCCACAGCTGACTTTATACTAAAGGAGGGGACGGGGCTCACAGGAGAGCCCAGGTGTCTGAGGAAGGCAGGTGTCTGTCTACCACAGCAGTGTCCGCAGAGCAGGACCAGGCTCAGGCAAAGGCTGCCATTCCCACCCTGGAGGCGGCCTGGTCATGTCTGGATTGGGATTTGTTCATTTACTTAGCATGCTGTGTGCTGGGTGCAGTGGTTAGCAGATGGGCCCCTGCCTCCCGGGGCTTAGGGTATATGAGACAGAGAATAGTATAAGAAAGTGATGCCCAGTCACCCGGCTGTTATCGGGACAATCATAGGGTGTGTGGAGAATGCTTCTCAAGGGAGCCACCCTTGGAGCAAGCCAGGAAGGTCTAGAGGAAGTGACCCGTGAAGGATGAGGAAGAGGAGGGCATGGGCAGGCAGGGTGGCACCCTGTATGGTCACTCTGCCACGGGCAGGGCCATGCACCTGACCCAGGCGGGGGTGGGGGGCAGTGGGTGAGCTGCCGAGGCACAGGCATCAGCGGGGGACAAGCTTAGATACACTAAGGGTTTAGTCTTGATCCAAAGAGCAATGGCAGTTCATTCAAGATTTTTAAGCAAGGGGATGGCTGGCTAGGTGGGTGCTGAACAAAGATCTGTCTGCTGCCGCACAAGTAAGATGAGTCTGGAAAAAGCACCCATTGGATTTAGCAACTAGGAAATGTTGGTAGCTTAGAGACCACCGTCTCAATGCAGTGGTGGGTTTAAAGACTGAGTGAGAGGTAAGGAAAAAGACAGCAACCCTTTCACGAAGTCAGGCTGTGGGAGGGGAGAAAAGAAATAGAGGGGGCGCCAGAGAGGGGTCAAGGGGAATTATTTTTAAGATGAGACCTGAACAGTTCTGAATGCTAACGGGCAGAGTCTGGTAGCACAGGAGAGACAAAGATAAGGGATGCACAGGATAAGTTTCCTGAGGCAGCAGGCCGGGCTGGGATTCCTACCATGAGTGGAAAGACAGTGTCCCCAGATGGATGGATGGACCGGGAGCAGGTGGATGGCAGCAGGTGTGGGGGTTTGGTGGAGAAAGGTCAAGGGCGTTCCTGGTGGACAGCTTCTTCTCAGAAGTAGGCGAGGAGGTTATTGTTGAGAACAAGGTAGCTGGTGGCTCCAGGTAGTTGTTGCAGAAGGCGACAGCATAGTGACCAGGGAAATGCAGTAGAGCTGTTGCGCTGAGGCTGGACATGAGTAGTTCATAATGTAACTGATCTCTCTAGGCGAAGGCAGAGAGAAAACAGATAGTTCAGTTTGTCCATTGGAATTTCTGCCAGATTGGTGATAGGAAGACTGACAAGGAAGCTGACGGTGCTGGCAGTAGAGTACTCGTGACCCAAAGTGATGGCTTTGGAGGCTGAGCTGAAAGGGGGAAGAAGGGAGGGTAGGAGACTGAATGGAGGGGGGTTCTGGTCAACTCAGAGAGTGGTTATCACAGTCACAGGTAAGTGACCCAGCTGGGTGGAGAATGTGGCCTGGGGAGCAGGAACTTGTGGTTTCCAGAAGTAGAGCAACTTCAGACTTGACTGTCCAGGGAGTGGGTGGCTAGGAATAAGGACAGGGTCACTGGGGTGACTGGGAAACCAGGGTGTTTGGCAGGTAGTCTGTGACCTCTAGAGTTGTCCTCACAGGGACAGGGAAGGGGAGAGGGAAGGAGGTCCCTGGTAGATGGGAAAGTGATGGAGACTGTCTCTTCAGCCTCCCAATCCTGAGGTGGTCGGGAATTTAAGAATAATCATATCCACATGTGCACCGGGGAGGGCAGCGTGCCAGGAGGGAGGAAGGCTGTGGGAGTTGGCAGAGCACAGCTGGCTGGAGCTTACCCAGCCCACGGGCAGGGGCCGGGAAGCGCCCCCCACGGACGGAGCTTGCTTGATTTCAGTCTGGTTCCTTGGCGGGCAGTGCCGCCGGTCAGACTGCGCTGCAATGGCCCACCAGTGCCCCTTTAATTTAGAACCAGGTTTGAAGCAACCAAGCTCCACTGCAAAGAAGGTGTGTGGACTCACCCTCCATGTCCTTCCTATGGGACTTGTGCTGCCTCTGGGTGTGGTAGGGGTCTGTCAAGGAGCTGTGGGTCTGTACACAGCAGAAGAAAGGGCACCTTGGCAACTACTGCCTATGGCTCCCGTAACATCAGTCTTTTTATATCCAGGGGTGAAGTGGGATGACTGAGAAACAGCTATGGGTGGGAGGTTAGGGGGCTTCCTCTCCAGAGAGTTCCAGTTAGCCATCTGTACTAAGTCCTCGAGGGTCACCCCCATGAAGCAGGGGTGAATGCCCTCGAGGTTCTGTCAGTGTCTGGGTTCTGTAAGGGACCATCAGTGAAACGTCTCACTGTGCTCAGTCACACAGAGGGTGAGCACCGGCAGCACATTCAGAGCTTGCTGTGGGACCATGGGAAGCCCTGACAATTCAGAACCCAGGAGATGGGCAGAGGAAGGGAAGGTGCTTTGAGCACCCCAGGCTTGCCGGGAAGTAGGCCTGATCCGTAAAAGTCCCTAGACCTTGCTAGGACCATGGAGAACTGTGGGGTGAGGATGTCTCCAAACCCACCCAGCTGTAGCCCCACCCTGGGGACTGTGCCACAGCTGCCCTGACATCTAGATTACTAAGTGAAAGAGACATTTCTCCATGCCAGGATTCTAGCACACAAACTCTTTAAAAAACCATCCCCCCTTTTTTTTTAAAGGTGAGATCTTTCTTTGTCACCAAGCCAGTGTGCAGTAGTGTCATCATAACTCACTACAGGCTCCAACTCCTGGGCTCAGGGGATCCTTCTCCTTCACCCTCCCAAGTAGCTGGGGCTATAGGCTCATGCTACCATGCCCTGCTAATTTTTTTTGAATTTTTATAACGACGGGATCCCATTATATTGCCCACGTCTGAAACTCCTGTCCTCCAGGGATCCTCCCAACTTGGCCTCCCAGAGTGCTGGGATCTGAGCCACTGCATCTGACCTGTCATCTTATAAACTAATCCAGTGAAAGTCCTTGCCTCTTCCTAAAACTCAAACCTTCTCAGTTAGAAAATTCTAAACAAGCCTGAAAAGTTTGTGTTGAATTACCACAAAACTTTGAATGCTTTAAACACATCCCAGGAAAGAGTATAAAATGCACTGGTTTATGCCTGCAGCCTCCACGTGAAAGCCTTTGGCAGTGTAGTTGGTACTTAGCAGAGGCTCAGAACACACTGGCGTGACCCACATTATTGGTAGTATTTGTAGCTGTTGGTTACCATTCAATGTTTTCTTTTCTCTCCAGGGTCATCCGTCAGTACATGTTTATTTAGTGGGCACTGTGGGACCAGTGTGAGCAGTCACAATCTTAGGAAGAATCTTGGGATTCTCTAAATCATGTCTAAACTGAGACATGTTTGAAACTTGGATCCATCTTTCACAGAAAGGAGGTTCTGGGAGAGCCCACACACACCTCTTAGTCCAAAACACAGCATAGCTGTAATGTACGGAAATAGCAGACATTTGTCATCTTTAAATAGTAAACAATTATTTTATTTATATTTAGTTATTACCTTTTCTAATTAAAATATGTATTAAAGATTAAAATTAAAGATTTAAAGATTGTATTTAAAATTAAATCATTCAATTAATGCTTAGATTCAAGATTTATTATCTTGAGTATTAGCATTTGAGGAAACGTAAACTCGATGAGAAGACGACACAGGGATGAGAAGCAGCGTAGAAATTGTGAAGGAGGCTTCATGGTGGAGTTCCCAGAGCGTGAGTGGCTGAAGCTGCCTGTGGCTTTTCCTTGGTGCCGGTGTCAGCACCACTTTTATACACTTCTTTGTAACTGGGTTTGGTGTTGATACACAAATACAATGGAAGAAGAAAAAGGAGGAAGAGAGTTCTATCTCGTGTAAGTGGACAAAAATTAGACAAGAAAAATGGAGGCTAAAGGAAGTTAAAGTGGAGGTGTGGGTGTGTGTGAAGACTGGGGTAATCACCTATCCATGGCAACTCCCTGTGCTCCCTAAAGGTCAGCTGTACTCGTAAAGTAGGGGCAATAATCATCTCTCCAACTTGTGGCTGTTGTAGGACTGAGTGAGAGGTTACAAATACCTACTGCTGCTCTCAGAAAATATTAGCCACTGGTGTTAGTAGTAGCATTACTGTTTCTATCACCTACACCAAGTCCCCTGTGGACAGAGTGGCCATACAGTCATGGTACTGGGCTGGGGAGTTCCTTGGCCGTCCCCTAGATGGTGCTGGTGACCCATGGTAGCTGTTGAAGAAAGGTGAGAGCAGGACGGCGTGTCACTGGGGAAGTGGAGCCAGGTGGAAGCTGCTGTTCCATGTCCCCACTCAGAGCTCACACCATGGCTTACAGACCAGAGACCACATGGAGGGCTGAGAATGAGCGGTGATGCTGTAGACAGACTAGTGACATGAGGAGAATGGGGGACAGCAGTCAGGTCTGTTGTGACATGTGGAACCCTTCCCCACTCAGGACATGAAGTCTTGAGAGACTGGGGAAAATTCATCTAATTAACTTCGACTCTTTCAAACACACAGACTTTGCACGAGAAGTCCGGGGAACTTAGACCTGAAGTTGAGTTTCCCTGGTTGTCTTGTTTACTGGGTTAACCATTCTCTCCTCTTCTTTCTCCATTCTCTCCCCCTTAACCCACGTTACCCTCTGTCCTTCCCCCTGTGTCTCTATGCGCCTCTGCCTCCTGCATGAACAGCGTCAAATCATGTTTCCAGAACATGGAGATTTGCAAGCGTCGGGTGAATATGTACGACACGGTGAACCAGAGCAAAACCCCTTTCATCACGCACGTGGCCCCCAGCACATCCACCAACCTGACCATGACCTTTAACAACCAGCTGACCACTGTCCACAACCAGGTAAGTGGGGAACAGAGGGGCAAGGTGGGCATGGCTGTGAGGTCCAAGCAGCAGGACTTATATTTTCCCACCAAACCTAGGCAGAGACGAAATTCCTGTATTGCCATATTCAGCTGTGTAAGAAAGTATTTGCTTCCAATATCACCTCCCTTGGGAGACCCAGGCACTCTTTGTACTGACCCCAGGCCACACAGAAAGGTCCCAGAGATAACTTGCAAAGGGACTCCTTTCTGAGATGACAGTAGCTCTTGCTCCTGTCCTTCATCCTGGAGTGGGAATAAGGTGAAGGAGCCGCTCTGATCCTTTCAGGCCTGACATCTGCGGGGTAAGAATTCTAGAAGCGGGAGGAACTGAGGTGATCGCAACTCCGCCCCCCATCTCCACACACTGGATCCCCCTGCTGTCAAAGGGAAATCGTTCTGTCACCAGCATCCCAGCAGCAGGACCTGAAAGGAACCAGGACACTAAGGTTTCTTCTCACAGATTTCCAACTTTTGCAGAAAATTGCCAGAATCCAGTAGCTAACATCCTGCTTAAAACATGGATGACACCCAGGAACTACGTATTGAAGGCATAATCTCCGAGTCCTAACTCGGAAAGCCTGTAGAGCCTAGAAGTCTTTCACTCTCGTCTTCCAGTCTCCCCAGATCCCCCAAAGAGGTGTCCCTAGATTTTTCTGTCATGTTGTTAATGACAACACTCCTGTGTCTCTTTGTATGTATACACACACACCCACCTCACTCCAGAGAGGAGGGTATATTTTGCAAATCTGAAGTGTGAATACCTTTACCTGGCTGCTTTTTCAGACAGGTCCCCTCCTGGCACTGAAGAGTCACTGACCCCTCCTCTTCAGTTCTACTCATGTGGCACGTCAGGCTGCTGAGGCCAAGCTTTACTTCCCGGCCTGCTGTGTCTGCCCAAACTCTAGGCGAGATCCCCCCTACCCAGCTCCCAAGTCCGTTGCCCCCTGAGGGTCACTTGAAGCTCTCCTTGGGGCAAAGAGCTAATGATCTCTAGTGTCTAAGCGTCCAAAGAAACAAACATTCCTGTCCAGCCCTAAGGGTAGGAGCTTCTTGACAGAATATCCCCCATGGCTTTGTTCATTACCTCTTTGAAGAGGTTTATTTTTCCCTTCAGTCCTCGAGAGACTCCTGATCTCAACTCCCTAACCCCAAACTGCCCAGCCCTCTCTGCCATCTGATATCAAAGGCATCTGAGAGATGGTGGAGGGAAGGCACCTCTCGGGTGTGTGCATCACGGCAGGTGGCATCTCCCTATCCAGGGATGTCTTTCTTTCCACTAGACTGGAGAACTATGGTCCTGGGCCCCTGACCATACCAGGGAGGCCAGCTCGGCCGACTCCATGAGCACCAGCACATCCATTCCAAAGAGTGTCACAAACAGTCTGCAAAAGTGAAAGAGCTCTTCAGTTATCAAATAAGAAGAGCCCTCTTCCCCCAATGCTGAGACTATCCACGTCTCACCTGGGACTGGCGTACAGCAGAAATGGCTGGTAACTTACTGCAGTGTTTGAGTCAGAGTTTCGGTAAGGGGAAATAACATCTTTCAAAGTTCAGGGCCTAAGTAGAGGATTTCCATTCTCTTGTACTGGATTCTACTGTGCCCTACTTATAAATATATCCAAAACAAAATTACTCATGATATACCTAGTCTTAAGTGCTAATGTTGATAGTGTTGTTACTAAATATCATCATTCATAGCTAACACTTATTGAACACTTAATTGTGTGCCAGACTCTCCTAAGTTTGTCACAACTCTTAATCTTCCCAGCAGCATTGTGAGATAAGTATTATTGATGATATCATTTCTGTTTTAGAGGAGGAAACTGAGGCATAGAGCAAGAGGCACAGAGTTAAGCGTCTTAGCTAAAGCTACTTTGTAGTTCATAAGAGATGGCCATGGGCTTTAAACCCAGCAATCTGGCCTCAGAGTGTAGACTCTTAAATATATACATACACAGCACCAGATAAATCTTGCAGAAGTCCTCAAATGCTTTCCAAGGTGATGTCTGCTCCTTAAATCCAACAAGACTTCCTTTGTTCATTCTGGTGATTTGCTTTCTGCCTTGAGCTCCTTGTTTGCCCACATAGATATTTAGAAGCAATGAGATGAAGCCGTACTTTTATGGCTTGAAGTTTTGCATTAAACTACATATGAAGTTTTGCATTAAACTACATAAACCAATTCCTTGCTCCCTTAACACCTATCCAGTGGGTTAGGACTTTTTCCCACATGGTCCCTAATCTATAATCTTTTCCATCTCAAGGAAGCTGGGTCAGTAATTGACAACCCTGTATTTCTCCAGGAAATTGTATTGCATGAGGAGTCCTCTCCTTGGGTATTCCTTGTTTGATCCCGTGGATCAGCCACTTCTCTAACATTCCGTGGTATTCTATGGTTTGGATCTAGCCTGCTACTCAGGATCTTACTTTGGTTAATAAGCCAAGCCCCTCTAGATGTCTAACCATTTGAACATCTATTACAACTGCCTTCAGGCATCACTTCTTCCATTCTTTGAAAACCTGCGTTATCAATAAGCTTGCTTTTTCTCATTATTTCTTTGTCAGCTGCAGTGGCTCTTACTAGTTCTGTCTCTACTCCTCTCTGACAGGGGACAGTTCCTTTTCTAAGAGCTACTAAGGAGATAGAGAAGTAGAAAACTGTCACCCTTACATGTGCTTCTTCAACTGATCCTCAAGCAGGATTAGAAGGGGGGAAACCATCTGTGCCTAATGGTCACACTGGGGACTGAGCACATGTGAGAACACAAGTTCCACTTGTCCTTGAATCTGCAGTGAGCTGGAAGATTCAACCCCTCAAGGAGCTTGTTGTCTCCACGATGAGACAGAACTAAGCAAAGACAGATAAATCAAAATGCAGAACAGTGAAATGCAGAATAGGGCCCAGGCCAAACAAGCAGGTTGTGCTACAGAATCAAAAGGAAAGAGACCAGTACAGGGTGGAGGAAAACACTGGGGCCTCCAGAAGAGATGGTGGTATTAGGAAACCAGAGGGGCAATGCAAGTCACATCATCCGTGACAAAACACAGATGCCGATGCCCACGTGTGTGCACACATGTTCCCAGCCGTGCTACCTGGAGCAGACCACGTGATGCTGCAAACACGCACAAATATTTAAGATCCAAGCATGTGCACCATTTGATTTAGTGATTATTTTCAAACAAATTAATTTGCATTGCACTGAGATTCAGCACAAAATTTTTTGAAGTATGCAAAGCATACGTAAAATGAGCCTTTGTACTTTTTATCATGTTTGGCACAGTGCGTACCCTGCTTGAAATTCTTCTCGTATGTGTGTCCAAGATATCCTTGTGGCTCTTTCCTCCAGGTTTCCTCGTCCTTGTAGATTTCTAAAGGTAAAACCTCTAGACCGGTGGTTCTCAACCTTCCTAATACCGCAGCCCTTTAATACAGTTCCTGTGGGTCATGACCCACAGGTCGAGAACCGCTGCTCTAGACAGTGTTGAATCCAAAGCCATTGGTAGACTCCACCTAGCTTGCTAATGGATGAGCATGAAGGCTCTGATGGAAACTGGAGAATTCCCAAGTTAGAATTTATTTTCCTTCTGTGTGGCCTTGCTTTGCGTGGAAATTTAATCTCAACTGATATCTTTCTTTCTGGAACAGAAAGGAGAGGACATAATCTCAACGACTTGTATTTGTCAAAACCCTATTTCAGTGCCTGGCCTCACGGGCACCTTTTCCTTCTGCTGTCCAGACTCTGTAACTGAACGGGTGCAAAAGCACATGAGACAAACACAGACCAGAAAGCCAGTGTGAGCCTGTCCCTCTCCCATTCCATATGTGTCTCCTGCACATCTTTGCAGTAACTGCTCCATAACCACCTGAGGGTGTCTATAAACAGTTCTCACCTTAGACCTGGGTGAGCAGGCCCTCCTGGGGCCCCCCTCTGGCTTCCTGCTGGTGCTTGTCCTGCTCTGCCAAGCTCTGGGTACCAAAGACTCTAGGCCGTTAGCGCCTACAGAAGCGTCTTCCTGGATTTGTCCACCCCTGTAGGAGGACATCTTCTCCAGGCCCAAGCAGAAGGTAGTGTGAGCCTGGCAGATCCATGTAAGAGCACCCCGAGCCCTTCACATTGTGGGACATGGCCAGCAGGGAGAAGGAAGTCAGGGCTTAGCTACCCATCACCAATGCCAGCACAGATCCCGGGGAATTCAAGAGTCCTCAACTCACACCTTACAGGTAGTCATGAAGGTATATTTGTCAGAGCGGAAGGACAAAACATTTCATTAAACAGTTTTCTAGCCCAATTTTAAACTTTTCAGTTCTTAGACACATGGGGTGCAGGTGTTCATATGTACCCTTGCTCCAGCCCCACAAATGTTAGGAACAGGTCTGAAAGTAGAGACCAAAGGTGACCTGCGTTCCCTGTGCCCTCGGGCACCTGCATCCCCCAGGACTCTGACTGTTTCCGCTCCTCCCTGCTTTGCTTTTTTGCTCGTAGTTTTTGTTTATTAGGTTATTCTTCTTTGAGTTCATTTATTTGATTCAGATTCATGTCTCCCAACATACCGCCTCCCTCATTTTTTATTTGTGTTTATTTTTGTTTAATCCCCATCATTCCTTTAGGCTCCCACCTCCACCAGTGCTACTATTTCCTTAGCCAATCCCGAAGTCTCCATACTAAACTACCAATCTGCACTCTACCAGCCCTCAGCGGCATCCATGGCTGCAGTGGCCCAGCGGAGCATGCCCCTGCAGACGGGAACAGCCCAGATTTGTGCCCGGCCTGACCCGTTCCAGCAAGCTCTCATCGTGTGTCCACCCGGCTTCCAAGGTAAGGACGCGCAGACGCAGCCTCTCGCCTGCTTCCCACAGGACATCCCCAAGGGCCGCGGCACCTGCAGTTTTCTGTTACGGGCGCTTCCACAGAAGGAAGCCGTCTTTGGGGCTTGCAGTGAGAACACTGGTATCACTGTGCTTGAGGGCTCCTGTCCTATTGTAGCCAACCTACAAACAACAGGATCAAGTCTGCCCAGGACTGTGTCCCTAGCCAGCTGTCTGTAAATAAGCACACTGTCCGTCCTGTCATTGCTAAGCCGACAACAGCTCTCACTTTTCCCGATGCTAAGTATCCCCTATGTGGTTATCTGCAGAAAACTGCCAATCTCTAACAGGTGTACAGGGAGAACATAAATGTCTTAAAAGTACTCCCCAGGGCCTCCTCCCCAAAATGATTCTTTGGCCTTGACCCCAGCACTCTTCTCTTTTAGTCTCTAAGATAGTAGAGTTGACTGTGTACTTTGTTACAGTTTACCTAGAAGGAATTTATTTTTGCAAGCACGTGTGTGGTTAGTGCCATTCTAAACTGGTTCCTATGTCCTCTCCCTAACCCCAACACCCCTTGCTTTGACATGGCCTGAAGCCCTTGTTCTCCCATTATAATCTGTCAACATAACTGTCCCACTTTTGGCCTTAGGGACTTCTTAATTTGACCTTCTAGCCCTGAAAGACATTCAATTCAAGATTTGGGAAAATGACTGTTTTTTAAAGTAAGTTAGACACTGAAGGAGGAAAAGACCCAAGGACCAGCCATTACCTGGGCTTCGGACAGGGACTGATGGAAAGGGGAGTTGAGAGATGACACAGCTGCCTCGGAAGTTTCCCTTCATCCTCGGCTGACCCTCTCTCTCCCTCTCTTGCTGTCTGGAACAGGCTTGCAGGCCTCTCCCTCTAAGCATGCTGGCTATTCAGTGCGAATGGAAAACGCAGTCCCCATTGTCACTCAAGCCCCAGGAGCTCAGCCCCTTCAGATCCAACCAGGTCTGCTTGCCCAGGTAATTCTTTCTTCTTTATTATTACTGGTATTACCATTATCCACGTTAATGGTTGCAAAAGAGATATCGCTCTGCTCCCCCCCTGTTCCCTGGTAATGAGTTAGGTGCTTTCAGTCATTGGAATGTATCTGTAATATTCTAAATGACCCCCAAGTGAATTACCTTTCTAAGTATCTGCTTACAATTCCAAGAAGAAATTTAGATACAGGGAGAGTCTGGGGAAAATATTATTATTATATCTTTGAAATGCAAATTAATCTGTGAGACCTAGGTTTTAATCCTAACTGCTAGTAACTGTCTATGACCTAAGGCAAGTCAGTTAACATCTCTTGCCTCAAATTTTTTTCTTGTGAAATAGAAATCGTTTTTTTTTAGAGCTGAAAGGAGTCTTGGAGATTATCCCTTCATTTTATAGTTGAAAACCCAGGCTCACAGAAGCTGTGAGCTGGAACCTCCTTATCTATCCATGTAGGTATTTTCATGGTAGAGTGAGAGCACAGATGTGAAACATGGTTGGAAATTTGTAAAGCCTTCTATGAATTTAAGGTAACAGTAGTGACGCAACAATGATAGTAATCAATCCTTAATGACACTTGAACCCTATTAACAAATACATCATCATGCCAGGCACCCTACAGTTGTTACCTAATTTAATCCCCACAATAAGGTATTCGTCTCCATTTAACAAATAAGTAAACTAAAGCATAATTCCTTCCCCAAAGTCACACAGAAATTAGATGACAGAGTAAGTTCCCACCTAACGGGTATATTGTAGAGGTATAAGACACATTTCCTGAGTGATGGACTTAACTACAACTTGGGTGCTACCACAAAAATATAGACAATGTAACCCAATCAGACATACCCTTATATTAATCCAAAATAAAAGAAAGAAAGAAATTAGGTAACAGAATCAGGACATAAACCTAAGAAGTCTGATGCCAGCATCTCTATTTTACCACCATGTTATACTACTTCTGTGTAATAATTTCTACCGTTGGGTGTCAAGAACAGCTTAACGTAAATGTTATTGGTTAAGGAGCACCTTTATTTTTAAATAAGATAGATTTGGAAAGGCTTTTCCCAAAGACTTGATTTATGGTGTCTTGCTAAACAGAAGTTGTTATTGTTTCAATTTTTATGTCAATTTACATAGATCACCTGGGCTTTCTTCTATTCCATTGGCTTCTCTAACATCCTATTGTCTTAAACATTCTAACTCTAATATGCTTTGGTATCTGATAGGGAAAGCCCTTTTTCCATATACAGTTGAACCTCTGTAAGTTGACCACCAAGGGAGTAACATCAACTTCCAAAAGTGATCAACATAAGGAACTAGGTCTACTGTACTGATAGGTACAAGTGGTGCATGACTAGTCTGTTAAAATTAGGTCAATTAGAGGAGATAGTCACTGTATGGAAGTGGTCAATGTAGGGAGGTGGTCAATGTAGGGAGGTTCTAATGTAGTGCTTCAAAATTTCCTTGTCTGTTCTTATCCCTTTACTTTTCAATATGAATTTTAATGTCACTCTTCTATAAGAATTTTAGTTCCAAAAATAAAAAACCTGATTTATATATTTTTTTGATTTATATTTTTTAGACTTGTGTTGAATTTATATTTACTTTAGGAATAACTGTCATCTTTATCCATGAACATGGTATAAGTCTGTATGTTAGTACTTTCAGTAAAGTTTCTTTTTCCTTTGTTGGAATAATTCCTAGTATTTTATAGCTTTTGTTGCTAATAATATTTTTTTATATTGTATTTTCTAATTATTAGGTTTTGGTTTGTAGGAATATAACTGATTTTGGTCTGTTGAGTCATCTAGAAATGCTTCTAAATTCTGATAGTTTTATGTTTCTGTAAATTCTCTTGGATTTGCGGTGTCGACAGTCTTTTTATTTGCAAATGATACTGCTTTGTTTCTTCCTTTCTAATCCTTACAACTTTCATTTATTGTTCTTACTTATACCACTAGGCTCAGTAGGACTGATCTCCAAGACAATGTTTAATAACAGTGATGATACTGTTCATCCTTAACTGGTACCTAACTTTAAAGGAAATTCTAGCTATTTACCATTAGGTATTTTATGTGCTACAAATATTTAATAGAGACACTTCATTTATGTTTAAGTTTTTAAATGAATACTGCATTATATCAGTGTATATATTTTTTATATCTATTGGGATACTCATGTGCTTTTTGTTCCTTAATCTGTTAATGGAATAATGATATTAATAGATTTTGTAATGCTAAACTACCTTTGTATTTATGAGCTAAACTTCATTTGATCATGTTGTGCCTGATGGGGTATGCTTTTCGATACTGAATTAAGTCTGTAACTATTGTAGTTAATATTTTTGCACCTATGTTCATACATGAAAAATGGCATATAGGCTCGGTGCCTGTGGCTCAAGTGGCTAAGGCGCCAGCCACACACACCTAAGGTGGCGGGTTCAAATCCAGCCTGGGCCCACCAAACAACAATGATGGCTGCAACCAAAAAATAGCCGGGCATTGTGGCAGGCGCCTGTGGTCCCAGCTACTTGGGAGGCTCAGGCAGGAGACTTGCTTGAGCCCAGAAGTTGGCGGTTGCTGTGAGCTATGATGCCATGGCACTCTACCCAGGGGGACAGCTTGAGGCTGTGTCTCAAAAAAAAAAAAAGAAAAATGGCATATAATTTCCCTTTCTTATAGAATCCTTATCTGATTTGAGTACAAGGTTATACCAGTCTCCTAAAACATGTTGGGTATTATTACTTTTTCTGCTTTCTGGAACAGCCTGTTTAAATTGATCTTAACCATTCTTTGCCTTTTTTGTGCTGATGTCCATAATGACACTGTGCAAGTCACTACTAACAACAAGAACTGCTGGCACACAGAGTTTTGTCTTATTCAAGGTTTGTAAACAGAGGACCTTCTATCTTTAAAACAGGCCTCTGTTCCTTCCTCTCACAACAATCCGTGCAGCTTCCTTTTGTTTGCACAGTTTAATAATAGTGGGGAGTTCAGAAAAAAACCAAGATAGATTGAGAAAGAAAACTAAAGGTCAGTCCAGGGACAAAGAGGCTTGTTTATACCTTATCTGAGTGGTAAAAATCCACACCAGCCTACTGTTGCTCCTCCTTTGTGGGTCAAAATCTATAAAATTCCTGTGTACTTCACAGATTAATTAGAGACCCTTTTTGTGTTTGCACACTTAACCTTAGTAAGCCAGGAACCATCTCTGAGATAATAATTAGCTAAAATGGACATTCCTCCTTGTTCAGTTTGGTAGAACCAGTGAGCTCAGCACCCTGCATCTGTTTTAGTCCTTTAATCATAGCAAGAGAGAGCTTTACCTTTTCTTACTTGAAAAAGAGTCCCTAGAGTGTTGTAAATCCCCAAGTAGATTTAACCTAAAGCTGTAATTGGGAAAGTGAACAAAAAATACAGGGTTATAAGGATTTTAATTGTTAACAGTGTTTAGAACGGGGAACTGCTGGAAGCAATTTGAATGTTCATCAGTGGGAGATTTGTTAAATAAATTGATGCACATATAAAATGGAACACCATGTAGCCATTAAAAAGGACATGGTAGACCTAGGTGTCTTGACATGCAAAGATTTCTAAGATATATTAAGTGAAAAAAACCCTGCCCTGTCCAGTATCATGTTGTCTCCTTTTGTTTGTTGGCTGCTTTTTCTTTTTCTCTCTGCTTGTCACTTAACCCATGCCAGTGTTAGCCTGTTGAGATGTGGCTCTTTCCAGATATTTTTAAATCAGCCTTTCAAAGCACAAAAATAAGTTAACTTATAAAACTGGTATGATGTCTATAAAAAAGCAATAATTAAACATTTAAACTGAAGCTTTCATTTTTCTATGGGTAAATGTCTAGGTATCAGGCAGAGACATTCCAAATACTATTATTTGCTTTAAATTTCTCCAAAAAGCTGGCGTGAGTCTTTTTATCTAAATATTTAAAATCCGTTCACGGATTTTATTTGTGAATGGTCAGAGATGGAGTCTTTGAATCCACGCCTCATGCTGATTTCACTGTCTTCGCCCTTTCCCTCCCCACTCCCAGCAGTATCACGTGGCCCTTACAGGGGAAGGAACCTCCCTGGACAGACACCCAGAGGATGTGTGCACAGCAGGAGGGGTGCTAATCACACGCTCAGTGGGGCACCCAGTGACTGCACAGTGGAGAGAGAGGGTGGTGATCATACCTTCTGTGTCAGTGACATGGGAGTGATCGTTATGAATCACCTCACCACAGAACTTGTAAACGGCTAAGTAATAAAGGTGGAGAGAGATGGGAAGGTCGGTTCTTAATAGACTCGGTATTGAGTTTATCTCACATGTCAAATGGCAGGATCCAAAACCCCCTTGGACTAGAAATTCAGAAAGGCCAGACCCTTACAGGCAGAACTGTGCCGTGAAGTTTTTATACTCTTCTAGCCGGTGGAATCATACCACCTGACGCCTTTAAATGTTTCCCTAGGGACAAACCATTGGCTTGAACTCTTTAAACTGTCCAAAATACAAAACTTCAATGCCTCTCACTCACAACTTCCTGTGGTAACATTTTCTGCAACCAGCCTTTCTAACCATTGTCCTGCCGTCTGCTCCTGTCTTGCTTGGCACCTGACACTGTCAACTGAAGACTTGGTCATGCCGTCTTTATGCAGTTACTACCAAGGCCTGATCCCAGCAGGGATGATCATTTTTAAGGATTATCACCATGTCCAAACGCCTGCCCCACCACCACTGGCTGTATGAGTTTGGTGAAGTTATTTCTGACATTTAATTCTTTTTCAAAGTATTACATAATTTTTAAAAGTTAAATGCCACTGTAAACTTACGAGAAAATAGCTGTGCTCTGGGGTTCTCATCCTTAAGTTATACTGCCCCCAAACAATCATTTTTAACTCTTGTTATTTAACTCCATGTTTCTAAATAACAAGTTTAGATGGCTTTTTATTGATTTTTCCATTTTAGGTATTATCGATTGACTTCCAATTATGGAAGATGAAGATTCAGTGTTCTAACCTAGTCCCGTTGCCATAAAACACACACTCTTGTCCCTCCCTCCTCTTCCTTTCTCCCAAAGAATTTTCATGCAACTCCTCTGTAATAGTTACATAATTACCATCAATGCTGCGTAACATTCTCAGCGGAGCCTCATATGTTCTGTAATTATGTTCCCTTTCTTGTACAACTTCTTGCTTTTCCTGGAGTTAGTGATTGTCTCATTTTTCATTGGGTTAGTTTTCTATATATGACGTTAGATAGCCCCAAACCTTTTCAGAGTCACAAAGGTGTATACATTTAATATGTTGATATGTTTGAGAATATTGAGGTATTCGTTCCTCTATCTCTCTGAAAGCTTTTAAAACTGTCCTAACCAGGTACCGTGGTATGTACCTGTGTAGCCTCAGCTACTTGGGAGGGTAAAGCAGGAGGATCATTTGCTTAAGCCCCAGAGTTCTAGCCTGCAGTGAGCTATGAGCATTTTCAGTACTGCATTCTGGCCTGGGCCACAATGTGATGCTGTCTCTTTTAAAAATAAAAAATACTAGGTGGCGCCTATAGCTCAGTGGGTAGGGCGTCGGCCCCATATACCCAAGGTGGTGGGTTCAAACCTGGTCCCAGCCAAACTGCAACAACAACAACAACAAAAATAACCGGGCATTGTGGCAGGTGCCTGTTGTCCCAGCTACTTGGGAGGCAGAGGCAAGAGAATCACCTAAGCCCAGGAGTTGGAGGTTGCTGTGAGTTGGGTGATGCCACAGCACTCTACTGAGGGTGATAAAGTAAACCTCTGTCTCTACAAATAATAATAATTAAATAAATAAATAAATAAATGCCTAGACAGGTGGATTGCTTGAGGTCACAAGTTTGAGACCAGTCTAAGCAAGAGCAGAGACCCCCATCTCTACTAAAAACAGAAAAAGAAAAAAATCTAGCCTGGTGTCATGGCAGGTGCCTATAGTCCCAACTACTCAGGAGGCTGAGGCAAGAAGATCTCTTGAGCCCCAAAGTTTGAGGTTGCTGTGAGCTATGAGACCACAGCACTCTACCCAGGGCAACAGAGTGAGACTCTGTCTCTAAATAAATAAATAAAATTTTAAAAGACTTTCTCCTTTTCCTCAGTGTTGTTAGATTCATGATTAAATGCTTCTTCCTTGTGGGTCTTTTTTTCTTACATTGTCCTGAACATCCTAGTTATTTACTTACTTACTCATTTTTCAAGACAGTATTTCCCTCTGATGCCCAGGCTAGTGTGCAGTGACATTATCACAGCTCACTGCAACCTCAAATTCCCGTGCTCGAGAGGTCCTACTGCCTCAGCCTCCTGAGTAACTGGAATGATAGGTGCTTACCACTACACCCAACTAGTTGGTTTTGTGGAGAGGGGTTGTTTGTTTTTGTAGAGGCAGAGTCTCACTATGTTGGCCAGGCTGGTCTCAAACTCCCAGCCTCAAACAATCCTCCCACCTTGGCCTCTCAAAGTGCTAGGATTACAGGCATGAACCACTGTGCCCAGCCCTATTTGCCTTGAGAAAAAAAAATTAATCTGACCTAGGACCTATTTGTTCTTTTAATCTGGGAATTTTTTTTTTGATAATTTCTTTCCCTCCATTTTCTCTGTTCCACCTTTGTAGAATTTTTATTAGGTGTTGGTTCTTCTAAATTGATTTTCCACTTTTCTTATCTTTTTCCCTCTATTTTCTATCTCTGTGCTAGTTTCTGAGAGATTTCTTCAACTTTTTTTAACCTTCTTTTGAATTGTTCATTTCTGTTGTCATAATTCTCATTTCCAAGAGTTTATTCTTGTTCTGTGAATACAGATATTGGTATATAGATACGTATTTCTATATGTTATCTTGTTTCATGGATAGATATTCTTTCACTTTTCAAGGAGGTTAATTATAGATTTTTGGAAATTTTCTTCTGATTCCTCTGAGTTTCTTTTTGTTTGTGTGTTTTATTTTCTTTCACGTTAGCAGCTTCTTTTAATATCCAGTGATCCTTGGCTGTTCATTCCTACTTAAGACTAAAGTACTGTGTATCCATTGATGTGTAGATACATATTTAAGACTAAAGAACTGTGTGTCTATTGGTGTGTAGATACATATTTGAGACTACCTATTGGTATATAAATAAATATTTAGGACTAAAGTACTGTGTATCTGTTGGTACATAGATACATATTTCTATATGTCATTTTGTTTCATGGATATATATTCTTTAACTCTGCAAGGAGGTTAATTATAGATTCTTGGAAATTTTCTCTGATTCCTCTGAGTTTCTTTTTGTTTGTGTGTTTTATTTTTTCACATTAGCAGCTTCCTTTAATATCCAGTGATCCTTGGCTGTTCACTCATATTTAAGACTAAAGTACTGCCAAACTAATTGGGAGGGACTACTGAATGTGGGCTTCTCTACAGGCTGAAAGGAAGCAAGCCCAGAATTTTCATTAGCAGAGTTTCTTCTCATTAGTCAGTCTTGTGAGCCTAGAGAGAATCGTCAGCCTCCTGCTTTGAGGGAGTTATAAGCCTGCACGCCATGGATCTGGGAACTGAGGCATTTAACACGCAGACGTGACATTCCTTTGATCTGCTAACTCACTTAGTAATTGTCCATGAGTTTTTCAGCTTCTAAAATCTAAACTGTTATTGTGTCTACCCTACTCTTTGCCCTCATGAATCTATATTTTATTCCTTTACTTCTTTTTCATTGGGTTTGGAGGAAGCCATAAATGTAGATGTTTAATTTACCATATTTCCGGGCAAGTTATTTAACCTCTCTGTGTCTCGATTTACTTATCTGAGAAATGGAAGAAAATAATAATTCCTACCTCACAGGCCTGGGAGACATCAGAAAACCCATTTATGACTTACCCCTGTGCTTGGCACACAATATGCATCAGGAAATGTTAGCTTCATTCTTAGTAGTAGAAATAAATTATAAAAATGTCTGATGAACTGTTGTCTCAAATGAGCTGAACATAGCAATCAGCAAAAGTAGTCAAAAAACAACCTTTTGACCCTATCTCTTTGAGGTAAAATGGTAATATGCATTTTGAGGAAATTTTTAAAAAATGATGATATTAGTTTGATACCAAGATTTATTTTTTTAAATGACATTAGTCAAAACTTATGCTTTCTATGAGATCTGAAATAACTTCCAAATGGCTAAGTCAGTAGAAATCTTACTGCAAATGAAATTATTATTCATTTAATATTTTGAATTTGCAACCGTTTAAATCTATCATTTTACTGGTAACTGTGAATTAAGTTAATCTGAAATCAAATTAACTCTAGTTAATAGCCCTGGTAGAGTTGCTTCTTTCACTTTCTCAACATTTATTTGTTAGGCACTTGTAGTATTATCTTTGGTCCGTGAACTTTCTGCCTGAATCAAAACAGATCAAAAAAGCAAACAAGCAATATCCAAAAAGCACAAGCACTCTCGCTGGGCCTCATCTGCAACATGAATATCATGGAGCAGGTGAACTGTCCCCACAGATCTAAAATGTGGTTCTATCATTTTTATAAGTACTAGTGTTTTTTGGTTTGGTTTGGTTTGGTTGCCGTTTTTGGCTGGGGCTGGGTTTGAACCCACCACCTCCTGCATATGGGGCTGGCACCCTACTCCTTTGAGCTGCAGGAGCCGCCCAGCACTAGTATTTTTTAAGCCTTGACTCAAATTTGTAATCCATTTCCAGAAGTGCTTGTTTGTATACATGAGTCAAAGCACATATATTAAACACATGCATCAGGCCTGACGCAGTGGCTCACGCCTGTAATCCCAGCACTCTGGGAGGCCGAGGTGGGTGGATTGCTTGAGCTCAGGAGTTCAAGACCAGCCTGAGCAAAAGTGGGACCCCATCTCTACTAAAAATGGAAAAACCGAGGCAAGAGGATTGCTTGAGCCCAAGAGTTGGAGGTTGCTGTGAACTGTGACCCCACAGCACTCTACCCAGGGTAACAGCTTGAGACTCTGTCTCAAAAACAATAAAAAACAAAACAAAACAATGCACAGTTTTGGAGTACTGATTAGATAATTTATCCAATGTTAGTCATGTCCAGCCTAATAGAAAGAGAGAAATATAACTAAGATATCAAATCTTTAAATCCTTGTCCTGCCCAAGGGTATTTACATTAGATGGCCTTTAAGTGTCCAACTTTGGACAGCAGTATTCAGCTTGAATCATTTAACAACCAAAGGCAAGCAGAATAGTGACTGAAGATAGAAAAAGCTTAAAACACAACACAGACACCAGTCTACCAAGGAGGAGTCATGAATGTTCATTTAGATTTCTTAGGAAAAAAACGTAGTATTAAAAAGATTCAAGCAGTGACTTCCTCTCAAGTTAAGCTGAAGGTCCCAACTTGGTTTCATACTTGCTAGCTCTCAGATGTAGGCAACAGATACTTAACAATCTCAGAATTATAAAAACTTAGATTTAGCCGACAACACAATTCTAATTGATAAATAAAAGGTAGAATATTAGAGGGCTGGGTGTACTGGCTCATGCCTATAATCCTAGCATTCTGGAAAACTGAGGTGGGAGACTGCTTGAGCTCAGGAATTCAGTTTAAGCAAGAGCAAGACCATCCTCTCTACTAAAAACAGAAAAAATTAGCCAGGCATTATGATAGGCACCTGTAGTCCCAGCTGCTCAGGAGAGACTGAGGCAGGATATTGCTTGAACCCAAGAGTGGTTGGAGGTTGCAGGGAACTGTGATGATGTCACTGTACTCTAACTTGGGTAATAGAGCTTGACTCTGCATCAAAAGAAACAAAAAAAAAGGAGATACTAGGTAGAAAGCTTCTTGAGGGCAAGGAGTCACCCTCATCTAACCGACATCAATGCCAATCCCTTGTGTGACAGAACAAGTCAATAAATGAATGTCTGGAAACATTGACCATTGCTCATTAGAGCACATAGATAAATAAATAATTCTTCAACATAAATTACTCCCTTCCATGTAACTCTATGCCCCTGTACTGAATCATCTTCTATTTTAATTTTTTTCTCCCCTTAACTTAGTCTTTGAGACTTTCATAGCCATCACAAGGTCTTCTAGCACAACCCTGGGCACAGAATACATGCTGGATTCATGTAAATCAATTATGTGATTAACAAACATGGTCATTGCAAACCTCTTCTGCTCTCCAGCAGGCCTGGCCGAGTGGGACCCAGCAGATCCTGCTTCCCCCAGCATGGCAGCAGCTAACTGGAGTGGCCACCCACACGTCAGTGCAGCACGCCACTGTGATTCCTGAGACCATGGCAGGCACCCAGCAGTTGGCTGACTGGAGGTGAGTAGGAAACCCTTTGTGAGTAAGTGGGCACATCTGGGATGGGAGGTTATTTCCACCACTGATGTAGAAAACTGCCAGGCAGCCCTGAACCTGAACTCCAGGTGTGTAAAGAAGCTTTTAAGGCTTTTAAAAATATTGTGTGGACTTAGTACAGTGGTTCACTCCTATAGTCTTGGTATTTTGGGAGGCGAGGAGTTTAAGACCAGTCTAGTTAGCAAGGCATTGTGGCGGGCGCCTGTAGTCCCTGCTACTTGGGAGGCTGAGGCAAGAGGATCACATGAGCCCAAGAGTTTGAGGTGGCTGTGAACTCTGATGCCACAGAACTCTACCCAGGGCAACAGAGTGAGACTCTGTCTCAAAAAAAAAAAAAAAAAAAAGCCCAGCCTGGCAACACAGCAAGAATCTGACTCTAAAAAATACTTAAAAATTAGTTAGGCATGGTAATGTATTCCTATAGTCTCAGCTACTCAGGAAGCTGAGGCAGGAGGGTCACTTGAGCCCAGGAGTTCAAGGTTATATGAGCTCTGATCATGCCACTGCAATCAAGCCTGGGTGGCAGAGTGAGACCACATCTGTTTAAAAAAAAAAATACATATATATACACACACATATAGTGTAAATATATATATATGTGTATACATAGATATAGATGTATATATAGTGTGCACTATGACTAAGGTGTAATGACAGGTTGTTTTTAAATAATTTACTAGGATATAAGAAAATCAGCTTCATGAATTTGTATTCAGTTGTCATTCTTCCACCCCAAATCCAGTTTACCATCTAATCACCAGTTCTAATTCAGCAGACTTGGTCCTGGATGGTTTTTGATTGTTTCTCAGAATTAAATTCAATTCCACTCTCAGAAAATAAAGACTTGTCACCAGTTAAAAGAATATAGAAGAGAAAAAATAAATAAATAAAAGAATATAGCAGAGAGTTCCTGGAGCCCTAAGCAATTCTTGACTGTTGTCATAGTGTTTTGAGACATGGGCACACTGAAGTCTGTCTGACTCCCAGGGGAAGGCTTGGCAGAATGGGGTTTATTCAGGAGAGGGTAGACTCTGGCATGTCTGTTGAATGTTCATCCCTGAGTAAAAGTCATATTTTCCACTTCAGAGCCCACTTTTCCCGGCCCCCAGACATATCCGGCTGCCCAAAGGCCAGCATGCCATAGCCCAATGTCTGTTTCCAGAACTCTACCCTATCTACCTGACTTCCCCACAGACACCCTGCTCTGTTGTTTCCATGCCCACTTCCCACTTTTCCTTGTACACCCCACACACATACCAGCACAATGCCCCCTTTACCAGTGCAGAGCCAGATGGGAGCCCTCCAAGTTGTCCCCAGCTCCCCATGGCCCTTTTGGGCTGTCTCTCATTCAGCACAAACATCAGGGCAGGTCACTCGCCTCCATACCACCCAGGAAGCCTCCCACAGTTCCTGTTCTGACCCAAAAGGCTGTGTGAATAAAGCTCCCAGGAAAAGGTAGAAAGGGAGAGACAGACGTCTACTGCAGTCTACTGTGGCTTCCTCCTCTCCTCCATTTAATTTTCTGCCTAGGACAAAGAAGAGACTGCAGGGGCTTTTGCCCACAGCCCCACACTCGTCCCCAGCAACATACCCCCTGCCCAACCCCATACTCTGGAAACACTTTCAACCCAAGTACATGTGAGTTCAATTCTGCCTCTGCACCATCTGAGGCAACTTAAACTTTATGTACCTCAGTTTCTTCTTCAATAAAGTGGGGATCATAATACCTCCCTCACAGGATTGTTGGGAAGTTTAAATTCAGATAAAATACAATGCACTTGGCCTAGACTTAATGTGCACCATTGCACAGCCTGGTACATGACAGGCAATAAATAAACCTGTCATCTTCCCTTCCCCCAATCACATGGACGCCTGCTCAGCAGGCCAACCTTTCCTCCTCCCACTCATCAGGAACTGCACCCAAGTGGAAAACTGCCTGACCAATTGCTTTTTTTTTTTCCTCACTCCTTTTTCTCCTAAAAGACCACACACACACATACTCATTTTTTTCCTTTGTCTTATAGCTCATGTAGTTTCAGAAGGACTCAGACCCTCACTCATTCATGCATATTTTCTTATTCCTCCTCCCGTACCTTAAGAAAAAAAATCCCATACCTAGTGACCACAGAAAACATCTAAAGGCAGGTTTCCTCCCGGCCTCTGGCCCATTTCATGTGTGAGCCAAAGACTATCCATCATCATGGCTAATAAACAAAAGAGAAGTACCAGTGCTGGGCCTTTATCAAAGGAAAAAGAATGCCATTTGTCTGCAGTAGACAACAAAATTAAGAAGCCCTCACATCAGTTTCTAAAGTCTACATATTACTAAATGCCCCCGAAGACTCTATCAAAATCTCTCCAGAAGTGTTCATCTACTTCTTTGTTTTTCCCTATTCATTCTTCTCCCCATGTTGCAAAGATAGAATCTTATCATTTCTAAAAATTCAAATGAATTCTCCTTTAGCTTTTAATTGTACTATGTAGTGAATGTACTGTGTATTATCAGCAAATCTCTGCTCTTAATCACTACTTTTAACATTTCTGTGGGAAAACAAGGCTTTGAGTGTCATACAATCTAGATTATAAGAATTTGGAAACATAACCCATTTTCAGGTTGAGGGCTGCCAGTATTTCTATGATAGCTCTTATTAATTTTGATTTAATACCAAACTCCATACATGCCTAGTCAACTTCAGTTAATCTAATTGTTCATTCAGCAAGCGTGTAATTAATTGATCAGCTGCTACATGCCTGAGCATTGTTCTAGTCACCAAGGGAATTCAAAAGAACATTAACAATTCCTAATGCCAGAAACATATGGCTCCCAGTCTGCAACGTTTGTTTTCCACATAAAGTACAATTTCCTCGTTAATGGTATTACTAACAAATCCCACCTCCCTCGCAAACTAACCCATTGAAGGCACTTTATAAATTCTAAGATAAAATACACGTATTAGTCTTCAAGACTAGTCACCTCTTCAGGGACTTAAAAAGCTCTGGAGGGAATATGTGTCTCCAGTCCCTAGAACTTAAAAGCTCTGAGCCTGCACTCGTGGCATTCTTCCCACTTCAAAGTCCTCTTTCTCACTCACCGACCACGGCTTGGGCACAGCGCCTAAACTCTCCTGCTTCCAGAAAACCCACCTGCTGAGCTCACCTGGCGAGGCTCATGTCTTCATCAACCTCACAACATAGCTAGTGGCTGTTAACCGGGGAGAAAACATCTTAACAGAGAGACGCTTTTAAAACCACTAAGTAAAGTGCCTTGTCTTCTTGGCTCCTTTTCAGGAACACGCATGCTCACGGCAGCCATTACAATCCCATCATGCAGCAGCCAGCGCTATTGACCGGTCATGTGACCCTTCCTGCAGCCCAGCCTTTAAACGTGGGCGTGGCCCACGTGATGCGGCAGCAGCCAACCAGCACCACTTCTTCCCGGAAGAGTAAACAGCACCAGTTGTCTGTGAGGTAGGTAGTGAGCGCCAACCTATAGGGGAGAAGCCCCAGGGGTTCCAAATGTTAAAGGGTTGCCTTTTAAGAAGTATCAGGACATGCTCCAGATTGGTGGCAGGGGACAGGAAGCAACTGCTCCCCAGCAGTAGCTAGCAGAACTTCCTATACTATATGGATGGCCCCAGAGGTGGCAGAAAACACTCGTTCTGGGCCCTGTACGAGCATGGACCCTGCCTCTGGCTTTGTCCTCAGGGTGAGGACCTGGAATTGCTGCATGTCCAATGCCTTGAGCACTTCTGTCCTTTTTGTTAAAGAAAACATTATTCAATGATACTCACTAAACTATGATAAGGAAGACTTGTATCAGGACCATGCCACGAGGTATAGAGGCAGCTGCAAAGGGTCTTGGCAATGGGTGAGAGAGTTGGACTCAACTCTGTAGGGCACAGGCAGGTGGGAATGTACAAACAAGAAGCAGTGCGAATATCAGATGTTTACAGTATGATCGTAACAGTAGCAAAATTACAGTTATGAAGTGGTAACGGACATAATTTTATGATTGGGGGTCACCACAACATGAGGAACTTTATTAAAGGGTCGAGGCCTTAGGAAAGCTGAGAACCACTAGGCTAAACCTACCCAGCAGAATTCTTGCTGAAGACAGCCAGGGTAGTCAGACATCACCTGGATGCTGGAGGATGAGGAATCTGATGAGCTATCAAGGGTGGGGAGTTCTTGGTAAACTGACTTAGCCCAGTTCTTTGCCAAAACTGGATTTTACAACAAAATAACCAGATGGGCCTAGGAGAAGGTTCAAAAGCCTGACTAAAGTTTGGTGAAGCAGAGAATCTTTGTCACTTTCTCTGGCCTAGAGAATGCTCACTTACCATGATAATTTTTTGAAACAAATACTAAAGAAATGTACTTTTTTTAAAAATCTAAGATCAGAAATTTAATGTAGCTCTTTGCTTAAATATAAGCAATAACTTTGGTTATTCCCAGACACTAACCAGCAGAATACTAAAATTCCCATTCCCTTTAAATCCAGTCTCATCTCAATGAACTCTTAAAAAAATCAAGATGGACGAAGGCTACATGCTCTGTAATTCCATTTATATGGTATTTTGGAAAAGGCAAAGCATAGAGACAGATCAGATCAGGGGTTGCCCAGAAACCAGTAGAAGAGAGGATTGGCTGGAAAGCAGGATGAGGGAACTTTTCAGACGATGAAACGATTTTAAGTCTGGATTTTGGTGGGAGTTTATGACTGTACATTTGCCAAAACTCATCAAACACTTCAAAAGGGGGAATTTTAGTATATGTCAATTATACTGCCATGAAGCTAACATTTTAAAAATATATAAATTTCCATGCCAAAAAATACATAGAGAGAGAGAGCGATTACACAATCACAGAATTGCTTGTACCTTTCTTCCTAATGGCATTGACTTGAAGGTACTCAATTTATTTGGGATAAGTTCATCAAGAGAAGTCCAATGTACGAATGCTTAGTGAATGTGATTTTTTTTCTTTCTCATATAACTAGATGCCAGATATTAGGCCTGATTTTTTTTTTTCATTCTTATTTAAAAATTGGTGGACTTTCCTCAACTTGTCATCCTTCTTCAAGATTCCTTATTTGGGTATTTCTGACAACTCAGGGAAATTCATCTTAGATCATTGGCAGCCCTCCAGAACCCTTTTGTTTGACAGCCTTGTGTCAATATACCATGTCATTATTAAATTGGCATCAACTAAGTCCCCTGTCTGGATGCTCCAGGGGCTGTCATGCCCAGCCAGATGGGCAGTCACACAGAACACTGTCCAACCCAGAACTGAGCTTTCACCTTGGCTGTGCAGAGGCACTAAGAACCCTTAGGCTCCCAGCCTGTTTGGAAATCCCTCCTTTTTGTCTACTCACCACCCACTAGCCTCATGAAGGTTCATTGCCAGTGCATTTAAAGATTTATAAAATTAAGGCCAAAGTTATGTATTTGTCTATTTTTAAGGCCAATGCCTTAAGCAAAATAGTCTGAAAGACCAGAAGTGTCTCCCTTGTCAGTGACATGGCCAGGAAATACTTTTCTTTAACTATGCCAAGTGGAGATATTATAACTCCTAATAGTGAAAACATAATCTCAAAATTGTAACATATTAGCAATAACAAATACGTAGGTTTTTTTGCTAAGTACAAATGGCAAAATGATCTTGCCAGTCAAATATATTACCAACACCCCAAAAGGAGCGAGTGTTACACCAACTAGATAGAAACCTAAATCCACATTTTTTGAATTATTTTTGTTTCACTGCCATCTCTTTAACTAGAAGGTGCTAGAATCTCCAAAGACGTATAAAAGTCTAAGTTTCATTACTAAGACTTTAGTTTCTCACTGTATAGATATTATAAGTAGAGCATCCCTAATTCAAATGTCTGAAGTGTGAAATAACCTAAAACTCAAAACTTTTCAAGCACCTACATGAGGCTGTCCATGGAAAATTCCACACTTGACCTCACATGGCAGGTCACAGTCAAGACTCTTTTTCATTCAGGATTCACAAAGAGGGGAAAAAAATACTTTGTTTTATGCATAAAAGTTTTAAAAATATTATATAAAATTACCTTCAGGCCATGTGTATACGATGCATATGGAACAAGTGAACTTTGTGTTTAGACTTGGGTCCCACTCCTAAGAGGTCTCATGCATATGCAAATATTCCAAAATCTGAAAAAAATCCAAAACCCAAAACACCTTTGTTTCCCAACATTTCAGATATCAGGGATTCTCTGACTTGTACCAGGGTCAGCAGAGAGTTCAATGGGAAGGGAAGAAAGTGTATTTTTTCCCTAACGTTAACAGAAATGCCTTTGGCTAATTTAAAAAGGAATTTTAACTCAGTGAAAATCAAGATTAAAAGGTCTCTCTCTAAGCATGCTTTTTCCTCTTGCACTTTTCCCAATTTTTATTACAATTCAAATAGACTGGAAGGCTCTTTCAAAATCCAGAAAAATCATTTTTGGGTTTTTGTTTTTGTCTAGTTTTGTTTTTTTAAACTACAAACATGCATCCTTGAATGGTCATGTCCTTTTTCCAGAGAAGGAGAGAAAGCCAAACCATTGTTCTCCAAGGTTAAGTCCTTTACATCCTGAACCTCTTTAGAAATAAATGTTTTAGTTTAATCAACAGTAGAACAGCCATTAACAAGGAAACCCAAGCTTTATTTGCTAAACACCACTTCTCTCACTGCCCCCCTCCAAACAAGACTTAAGTACGTTTAGATACTTAAGGTATGACAAAGCAGAGGTCAAAGTAGAACCTTGACCCTGAGGACAAGGGGGCTGCATGATGCAGACTCAGCTGAGTCCTGGCTGTTACATCTGGCCCTGCAAGACCCATGCACCTCTGGGATACAACCCATTCCCTGCAGCCTTGGCTGTACCCGTTGTCCCTCAGGAATTGGCATATAGCTCCAAACCAGAGCCCAGAGGAGGCCGGGCTGCTGTCTCCCATCTTGTAGTAACTAATGGAAAGACCACTGGAGGTGGCCACCTTCCCAATTACAGATTGAGATTGGCCTGGCCCTCAAACTTCAGTAGAACCCCCATAATCAACTACTTCCCTACACTGACCACCTCCTTGCATTGATCTAATTTTCAGATAGACCAGACCTGACCACATGTACCTATCAGTACAGTAGACCTAGTTCCTTATGTTGATCAGTATGTTGACCTCCATATGTTGACCAGTTTGTGACAGTCCCTTGGGCAGTCATCTTACAGAGGTTCTACTGTATTTTTTATGGAGATTTGGCAAAGCTGGTGTTTCTAGGCAGCTGGGCTCCTTGGAAGGAGTCACTGGGCCTGACTGTCTGTGAGCCTGTATCATTATGTCGTTACAGAAATGTGTCCACCTGTGAGGTGTCCTCCTCTCAGGCCATCAGCTCCCCTCAGCGATCCAAACGCGTCAAGGAGAACACACCTCCCCGCTGCGCCATGGTGCACAGCAGCCCGGCCAGCAGTACCGCAGTCACATGTGGCTGGGGCGACGTGGCCTCCAGCACCACCAGGGAGCGGCAGCGGCAGACAATTGTCATTCCCGACACCCCCAGCCCTACGGTCAGCGTCATCACCATCAGTAGCGACACGGACGAGGAGGAGGAGCAGAAACACGCCCCCACCAGGTGAGGCAATGTCACCTTGGCCTTTCAGGAAGGGCTTGCGTTGCGTAGCCTGGGCCCTTTTCCATCAGCAAACACAGTGACCCCTCTCTCCGGACCCCTAAATTTTGCTTTTGCCATCTCCTAAAGTAGTGATTTTTCAACCCACGTGCCATGAGAAGATCTTAGGTGTGTCACAAAAATTTTTAAAGATCACTAATTAAATTATTTTCAAAAGAAGTTCCAAGCACCGTAAGTATTTTCTTCTTTTCACTCTTTTTTTGGATCAACATAATTGAAGTGTGCCACGGAAGTTTCTAGGCTCAAGTGTGCCGTGAGAGAAAATAGGTTGAGAAACACAGTCCTAAAGTTCTTTTAAGATGTCAGGTTTTTCATAAGTGTTCAAAACCAAAGTAATTTGGTATCACTGTGGTCTTAAAAAATAGTTACAGGCCCTGTGCATTTGGGGAACTAGAGCCCATAAAAATCTGGCGCACAATACCAGTGTATTTCTACTTTTGTAAGCTTAAAAATCTCGGCCTCAGGCTATTGAACTTATTCCCAGTCACTCAGGCTAGTTCTCTAACGTTGCCTTGGCTCACTCAAAATTCAAAGTAATTGTCCAATTAATCAGAAATTTCCCTGTGTCTGATTAACCCAATCTTTCAAACCTGCCAGTTGGCTCTTCCCCCGGAGACCATTAGTGTTTATCCAGAGTAGTAGGAATTCATTTTACTCTCGGTGTGCTTCCTGGGGAGGAGGAAGGAATATTTATTATATTTGCAAGACTATTAACCCTGGCTCCAGAGCCCCTTTCTACACTTCCCACCTGGACTTCAAAAAAATGCAGTTTTCACTTGGGCTCATCAGGTGGCACAGGCCTGACGAACCAGCCTCTCCAGGATAGTCGATCCCCTGGCCTTCTGTGCCTCCAGGGGCCCAAAGTCTCACAACCCACCCCACTGGCTCCTTTGTGTTGGGACCAAGAGCCCAGAGAGGGGGCTGGTTACTCCCGAGCCTGACACTGCCAGTCAGCATGCGCTGCGGGTAAAGGTTAGCGTTCACAATTAGGCACAAATTTCCTGATTGGATACAGTGCAACTAATTAGTAATCACAAATCCTTTTGATTAGATAATAAATTCTCACACTTGAAATCATTATCGAATGTACAGGTAGCTTGATTGAAGCCTTCTCACTATAGCTATTCCTGCATGGATGGGTGTCCCCTTCCCAGCTTTACAAGGAATTCCAGTGGTTTGGGGTTTTCTCAGGATAGGGCCAGTATATGTCTTATTCAAGCGTCCTCTCTTCCCGCTGGATGCCGCAGGCTGATCTTCAGTGGATTTCAGAGAAGAACATGGCGGACCTACCACTTCTGGTCGTTTCAGGTGTCAGGTGCCAGAGGGGTCTCAGGGTCAGAGTGCAGGTGCAGGACTTCACACATTTATTGCTTTACTCCATCTGCCTCTCCCAGGACTGGTCTGTCCTCCTCAGTGCCTCATCCTGACCCCCAAGAATACTGTAGGCTCCGTCTTCCCATGACTTAGTGGTTCCTTCACAAAGAGAAAGGCTCTTCCTGGCCCCAAGCCAAAGCCTGGCCTGGACTGCGCTGTCCACACATTCCTAGCTGAATAGTCTTGGACAGCACATTGCCTCAACTGGAAAAAACAAAAGCCACTGCAAATCAGCTAGGTTGGAACATCATGTTTGAAGTCTAAGACTTGAGTTATACAGACTCTTGGTGCATGTTCTCAGGAGAGGACTGAGCAGTGTGTCTAGGGAAGGGAGCCTGAGAGAGCCATCTCCCTACTCACACAGCTGGCAGGGCCCAGAGCCCAAGCACATGCCAAAGCCACAGCACGTACCTCCTTCCACACAGTCCCAGAGGGCCCCAGAAGGAAAAGGAAGAATGGAGATGATGGGCAGCTGGTGAGGATATCGATGGAAACAAAGAGACCAGGAGAGGGCAGGTGCACGGGGGAGGGCAGCCACAGATGGGGAGTGGGCCACTGGGTACCACGGCACCATGTGAGGAAGAGTGACAGGGACCACCTGCCTGCCCAGGGCCATGATAATGTGCCGCTGACATGAGGCCAAGGGGGCAGGGGGACTGCAGATGGACACCAGGGAGCAATCTGAAGGGTTTCAGCTGTCCACAGTCATGACGGGGAGCTCACAGAATAGGATATGACAATAATGTTTTCTGAAGAAATCAAATGACAGTTGCCTTAGAAAATGTTTTAGGACTCACACAGCTAGGAAAGCATATTAAGAGTCTGAGAAGGATAAAACAGGAACTGGTAGCTATTTATTTATAGAAAAACCACTGTGTAATTGTGATCACATTATTGTGACTGCATTTGGGAGTGAAGAAAAAAATGGGGGGAAATATGGTTACCTGTTCTTGGAAATCAGAATTATCATAAAATTTAATACAGTAAATATTTATTGGCCCCACTAGTGTAAGATCTTATGCCGGGAACTGCAGGTGTTACATAAATATGGTAGACAGTCTCTGTTCTCGTGAGGTTTGCAGGGTAATAAGCAAGATGAAACACACACAAATCATTATAACACAAAACAGGTATCAGTGCCACACAAACTAACAGAGCACACCGTGTGGATCCAAAGAGAAAATAGCTTGAGAAACAGCAGAGAGGGGAGTTTTTAAGGTCAAAGGTCTGGGCAGGTGTGGACCAACAACAGAGCAGGTGAGATTGCAAACTCCTGCAGGTGATAGACGGGGCTGAGCCTCCTTGGTGGGCAAAGAGAAGCAGGAGCTCCACAGTGAGACATTGGGGAAAGGATTTCAGGAGGGAGAGGGGTGTGTTGAGGGGAGTGGTCAGCTTGGTCAAGGGATAGAGGGACTCAAGGAAAACAAGGGTGTGCTCCCACCCAATCACAGCCAAATTGAGGGGTCACATAGCCCCTCTCCAACTGGAGGGCTTCCCTAGCCCTTCTGTGTTCCGGCTTGGACAATGGAGACCTGCCTGCTGCACCCGGACCATCCTATTCCTGAACCTGATTGTTCCCAGCATCTTGATTCTGATCTTCTGTGCTCCTGACCTCATTTTCCTATTTGCTACTCACCCCAATTCTAGCATTTCAAGTTTCCAGTGCCAGCCCTGTAACTTTCCCTGGAATGCTAGCTAATTCCCCCAGCATGGTCAGCCTCAGCTCAGTGGTCAGAGTCGTGAGGCAGTGGCGTTCACAGCAATGGCAGTGCTGGTTTCCTCAAAGTCTCTTTTAGAGTCAGCATGAGACAAATCATAGTAAATTCCCCTTTTTAGATCTAATTGAGGGTGTCACCAAATCTCCCAGACCAGATGATATTGCCTAGAATCTTTAAAAGAGCACCAAAGCAACTTCCCGGGATCACATGTGGAGAGACCCTCATGTCCTGCCAGTTTCAGAAGCAGGAGGGAAAGCAAGCCTAGCAGAGGGACCCCTTCCGTTCCCCGCTTGTTTTGTAGCAGTGATTGGAAGACACTCTGCAACAAGTGTTCAACCTCTAGCCAGGAAAGCCGCCTTCCAGGAATTTTCTTTAACTGGGTCTAAAAAATATACGGAAAAAAAAAAAAGAGTGCCAAAGCCAAAAGCATTATTCCTGACCCTAAATCTGTGGCACTGTTAGTTGCCGGAGCAGAGGGCCGGCCAACAGCTCTCACTTGTAGGGGGGAGCCCTCGCCCGTGGCAGAGGCAGACAGAGAGCTGGAACTACAGTGGAGGGAGACGTGCTCACCAGGTGTTTTCACCTGCACTCTTTCTGGCATTGCTCAATGAGCTATAAAAGGCCGGTGTTTCTATTCCCCTTAAATGGATGAGGAAACTGAGGTCCAGGAAAGAACCTCTATCAGGCCATGAGTAACAGAATTGGGATTCAGCTGCTGTGGCATTGAAGAAATGGCAAAGTTAATTACTGGCAAAAAGAACTCATTTCAGTCATGAATTCAACAAATAAATTCTGTCCTTCCCATCTTGCCAGCACCAGTATGCCCTCATGACACCTACAGGGCACCACGCTAGGGCCTAGGGCATCCCCACTGGGAAGCAGGCATTTGTCAGGGTGCCAGAGCCGTGGCAGTGAGAAGGGGTGAGTCAGGTCTTTCATTTCTTTGAGGAGATTTTTAAAACAGGAAGGCCAATGGCTTGGCACCCGTAGCTCAGTGAGTAGGGTGCCAGCCACAGGCACTGAGGCTGGTGGGTTTGAGGCCAGCCTGGGCCTGCTAAACAATGACAACTGCAACCAAAAAAAAAAAAAAATAGCCCGCATTGTGGTGGGCACCTATAGACCTAGCTACTTGGCAGGCTGGGACAAGAGAATTGCTTAAGCCCAAGAGTTTGATGTTGCTGTGAGCTATGACACGACAGCAGTCTACTGAGGGTGACATAGTGAGACTGCCTCAAAAAAAAGGGAGGCCAAGGAAGAGTCCATGGTGTCCTATTTATCAGTGAACCATCCTGGACCCGGGGACTGTTTGGTCATGGCTAAAGACAGGAAACAAACTATACAGCAAACTTATTTGTCTGGGTACCCCAGGATTAAGTAGTAAAACTGGTCTCATTTTAAATATTTATAGAATATTTGATTAGAGACGCATTTAACTGTACACATGTGCTCAACAAGCCATCTTTTCTCATCTGGAATCTTCTTGGACAAAGTTTATAGATAATATAAACTTTTATTATCCAGAAGCCCCTGCCAACCTTGCCTTGGCCCAGAATGATCTTGTAGAGGCTACAGCACACAGCCTCCCCTCAGGAGGGTAATTTGTGAAGTGAGTAACCAAAGTGGCTCATGTCAGTTGATCAGCTAGAAATCACCTGTCCGGTCTCCATTATTTATTCGTATATTCATTCACTCAGTTACCTGGATGCTTCCAGTAGGTGGGTTGTTTTACTGGGTCATCAGACACCGCCACATTCTGCATTTCTCTCTGCACATGTAAGCAGCCACTCAAATTTCAGCCAATGTGACCCAAAAATGTAAACTTTAAGAAAATTGATTACTAAATATCACTCAATGTTTTAGATATAAAAACAGTTACTTGAGTCACTCTTAACATGTTTATATAAAAAAAATTTGACCCAAAATGTTCTCCTTCTTTACTGCTAAGTTGAAAATGTAGAGAAATTATTCTAAATAAAGCATGATCAGGAAACTGGTAAACTGCTGCTCCAAGAAGTTAGGCCTGAAAACATAACGTCCGTGAACTGTGGTGAGCAGCGTGCACACACGCAGTGGTTAACGCATGGGCAAAAATCCAAAGCGGAAAGAGTTTCCACTGCTACCTGTGACCCGGGCGCCTCACTCCTGCTACTCTTTGAGAAGCTACTTAACAGCCAGCCTGGTGCTGTGCTCGCAGGGGCGTTCAAACTTGAGTGAGGAACAGAGGAGCCCAGACGCAGTGTCAATTTGAAGCAACCTAATTGTTTCTGGGTTTTATAAACCACACACTCCAATGGTGGAAAGCTATTCCATCATGTGACTCATCTCAAGAGACAGAAGGATGTTGGTCCCGACAACTTCCCTGTACCCTCTTTACCAGGCTCCATTCAAGACAGCCCAGTGGGTTGAACAGAGTGGCTTATGGACTGAACTTTGAAGAAGAGACACAGCATCCTCCTGTCCCCAGCTGCACATCCTCTGGGCTTGGGTACCATAAGGTGGCAGGTGCTCGGTGGATGCACCCAGGGGACTAGGAAAGGCTAGTGCAACTCCTGGGCTGGCTAGGCAGACAGACTGCAGGAGAGGAGGGAAGGAGAACACTCCCTCTCTGCATCTCACCTTCAAGCCCCATTTCTGATTTTATGACTAGAGAGTAGTCACATAACAGTGACTCTAAGAGTGATAAGTGTGTTATACACACAGAGAGAGATGTGCACACAGATGTAAATATGCAGATAATATAATTTGAATGGGACATATATGCATATTAAACTGATTTTTTTTTCCCTCACTAACAACTTTAAGTCAGGAGCTATAGGGAAAGAGCACATTGGCCTGGAGACTCAACTTCTTTCCCTCTCCTCACGTGAAGGGCTGGTTAAAACAGTCAGAGTGTGTCTCTGGTGGAAGGGACATGGGAACAGTATAGCAGGTAACACACACCCACTGAAGGTAGCCCGGCCAGCAGCTCCCGTTTCTATCAGCCAGGAAGCGTGCCACGAGAACCATCATGCCCCATGCTTGGGGAAGACCACTGTACCAGGAGGGCCCCGGAGGAGCCAGAAGGAGTCATCTCCATAGTTTACACTCAGTGCTGAGTACCAGGCTGGCGTGTAGCATAGTGACCCAAAGACCAGGCTTGGGGCTCAGATGCTGACTCTACTAGCTCTGTGACCTTGGGCAAGCAAGTAACCCAAGCTCTCCATATCTGAAGTTCATTGTCTTTAAAATGAAAGTAGTCATCATATTTATCATTTAACCTTGCCATGACACTAGAAGGAGCGAACACATAGAAAGCACTTTGAACAGGAGGCCGTTTGGATCCAGTGTTAACCTGCATTTAGTAACCGGTGTCATAGTGGTAAATGTGCAGCACTGACTATGAAATCGGAGGCGTGAAAGAAGTCGAGGAAAGTTCATTGGAGGAGATGAGTTTTGACTGTGGTCTCAAAGGATAAAATTGACTCAGGTTAGCCAGGATAAATCAGAAGCATATTCCAGGCTGGTAAGATGGCTCACATCCTTTCATAATCCCAGCCCCTGGGGAGGCCAGGTGGGAGGATTGCTTGAAGCCAGGAGTTTGAGAACAAAAGAAAACACTTAGGTGGGCGTAGTGGCCTGCACCTATAGTTAGTCCCAGCTTCCTGGGTGGCTGAGGCAGGAGGATCACTTGAGCTCAGGAGTTTGAGGTTGCAGTGAGATATGATTGTGCCACTGTGCTCTAGCCTGGGCAACAGCAAGATCCCAACTCTATTTTAAAAATGAAAAAAGAAACATATCCCAAATAGGACCCTGCAGGGAAGGGGTCACACGTTTATATCTGATCCTCCAGCAGTGTTTTCTCCACTGGGGCTGATTTCTTCTTAGCTCCTCATTTCTTTTCATCATTGAGAAATGATGAAAATCATCTATTGCCATGACAACACAATGCAATTGTGAACTCTGACTGCTTTGCTCCTTATTCAGAGGTGCTGTTTCATCAAGGCCATTTCAGCGAGTATTTCTCATTCTACTCCTATCACTCTCTCACTTGCATTAACCAACCCACAATGGATCAATAACCTGTCAATAGTAATTAGCCACCATAGCGGAATGAATCCCAGTCGTACCAATACATACGAACTTGAAGAATCCACAGCAATCATCTCAAACGTGTGCTGGTTTATAAAATGACTCATTTAACAGCTTCCTATATAGTTCTCTGATCTGCATAGTATATTTAGGTAGAGCACAGAAATTTCTAACAATAGAAGAGATTGGAAGCAACTATTCAATTAATTCAAACCTGTCATACACATTTACCTGCCTGTAGGTAAAGGGAGGTAAAACAGCATTATGCTCTGCCGTGAGTATTTGCTCATTCGGCATAGGGGCTTCCCAGCCACAGCAACGGGGTGGGCCCCATGAAGAATTCATGGAGATTTTGCCCTGTTTCCCTGGCAGATAACAAGACGCTGACATGCAGGAGTCCTCTGTGGTGGGAGGGCTCACTACCTCGTGGGTTTCCATCCAGGAAATGGCCCTCCCTTCTCCCCGGTCATCTTGGCCAAGCTGTCAACTCTTACAGGATGAAAGAAGCCATCCTTCAGTAACAAGAAACTCAACTGACCCTTGAAGTGGCCCATAGTAGCCAGTTGTTACATAGTTCCA